>PVKZ01003259.1:0-146393 GCA_004027375.1 Macroglossus sobrinus
ACAAAGTTCTGATCAAGCCTCCAAATTTTATTACAAAATGGGGATATATATATACAGAGAGGGAGGGGGTTAGAGAGATAACTATAGGCAGGGGGATTGGTTGAGGAAAAAAGGGGGGTACAGCGTAGCGTGATCGGATAGGGGCGTTCAAGTGGGGGGAGGTGAGGTGAGAGGTAGGCAGCGCGGATGTCTTGGCGCGCGAGGGCTCTTTGTCTTGGCGCGCGCGGGCTTTTGTCTTGGCGCCAGGAAGAGAAGCAGGAACCTTACAGGTCGTGGCCATTTTGCTTCTCCCGTGTGGCTCCCAACAAAAGGTGAAATGGAATAAGAGGTTCAGACTTCCACGTATAAAAAAATGAGTTACAGCGATATGCTGCACAACATAGGGAATATAGTCAACAATATTGTTATAGTGTTGTATGGTGTCAGGTGGTTGCTAACTTATCATGGTCATCACTTCTTTAGGTACAAAATGTTGAAAAACTATGGTGTACAACTGAAATGAATACAGTATTGTGTGTTAGCTACATTTTAATAGAAATCTTTTTTAAAGGATACATAAATTTAAAATACAGTGAAATATTATTACACATTTATTAGATTGGCAAAATTTTAAATCTAGCAAAGCTATAGAGTCAATGGAAAATTACATTAAATGCTGGTATCTGGTGAAGTTTAAGGTATTTATCCCAATTAACTGGTAATCATACACCCCAGAGCAAAGATTGTCAAATGTTAGCACACCTCAAAAACACCTAGAGAGCTTATTAAAACATATTGCTGTGCCCTACCCCCAGAATTTCTGATTCAGTGGGTCTGAGGTGAAGACTAAAACTACATTTCTATAAAGGTCTCCGCTGAAGCTATAATGTTAGACTTGGGGTCAAGCTCAGAACCACAAGCCTAGAGATATGCATGTGGCTGTTCTCAGATGCATATATAAAAATGATTATGGATGGACTATTTTTAACAGTCAAAAACTAGAAACAACTGAAATGTCTACTAATAATAGAGTGGATAAACTATGATATAAAATGAAATTCGATACAATAAAAAATGACACATACAACAAAATGCACAAACTACATACATATAGCTACATACAACAAAATTCACAAACATCTCAGAATATTGAGAAAGAAAATACAGAATCTAACTTCATTTACATGAAGTTCAGAAACAGGCAAAACAAAAATAAAATTTTTACTAATGTAGGCACATGCAATAACAGTAGAAAGGCAAGAAATTATCAGGAAAACCAGGGTAATGGGTATATGACAGGGGCAGAGGATTGTGCTCAGGAAAGGATACATGGAAAGTCTGGGGTACTGAAAACGACTATTCCTTGATCTGGGCTCCAATGCTTGCTTTTAGGTTTATTATTATTATTATTATTATTATTATTATTATTATTATTATCATTATTATTATTATTATTAAATTGTAAGTTTGTTTAAACTTTTTAGATTTTTAAAAAAATATTTCACAATAAAAACTATTTTTAAAAGGGGGTGGGGGAGATTTTGACAAACGTAACTAAACTGCATGCGCGTTTCGTTTCTTTTAACTCCTGGGAATCTACCCGGAAGACAGACCTCCTGCAATACCAGAATGCATGTGCGCAGAAGTATTCACTGTGGCACTGGCTGTGACCTCAAAACACTGGACAACCTATCCTCCATGCAGGAGACAGGTTGAAAAGCCTCAGCCTGCAGCTGTGAGCAGAACCAACGTTGAGGACGCTGAATCCGGATAAAACAGGAGGAGCCTTGCCTCCACCTGCTGTTCCTGCAGTGCAAGCTGTTTCATGGGCACATCTTGGTCCCCTGATATGTTGAGACCATCTGGACGACTAGGTGACTGCGCCCTGAAGGCCTCTGTGTAAACTTGAAGGCTCTGGGGGACAGCCAGCCACCCAAGACAACCCTGTAAGCTCTCTTGCATCTCAAACTTACTGCCTCCCAACCTGGAGTGGCTGCTTCTGTCTTCAGGGCCATTTGCAGGGTCCACCAGGAGACTTCCCAGGTTGTGAACTGTTGTGACCTGCACAACTAGAGGGTTAACCTGAGAGGGGGTGCTAGGGAGGATTAAGAAAAACACAGAAACATAATATAGAAAAAGCTGGGGCCAAGTGGGAGACTGTACTCTGATGGAGATATGGTGACCCCAAGGCAAGCTCAGAACATTTATTATATACACCTAAAGGTTTAGGAAGGGGTGGGAGTCTTTTCTCAGGACTTGAAACTTGCTGGCAACAACAATCTCCTGAAGGCTTATCTGTACCCAGTTATTTGTGCTAAACCACAGCAGTGTCTGTTCTTTGTTTGCTTCTCTGCCCTTGGCAGATTGCAGCAGTCAAACATGGCTCTGCCAGTGCTTCGGCCACAGGTCTGGCTCAGATCCGGCTCTCTACAGTGAACCAGTAAAATGCGCAGACCCTGTGGGCAGCAAGAGAGACATTGGAATGTACCGTCAGCTGAGAAAAGAAGTTTCAGGAAGGGCCGGGATCAGGCCCTTGCTCTTACGTGGATGCCATCTGCAAAGCCAAGCTGACCAGACAGAGTGGCCTGGACAAGAGACTGGCCCAAGAGAGGCCTCAGTCCCCAAGGGGGTTCTTGGCTGGAGGGCACCATGTCCATACCAGAGTGCAAACAGGCTCCTTCTGGAAGGCTACCCTGCATGGTGGGTACTGGAGCAGAGCACACACCTTCTACAGCTTAGGCCAGGCCATTTCCAAGCTCCAGGGTAAGGTAGGGGACAGAGAATCATTTTGCCAAGTAGGTAACCAGCCTCAGGAGGAAAAGAAATAAACAAATAAACAAACAAACAAACAAGCAAACAAATGAATGCTTGACTCAAATAAGTAAAAAGTGAGAAATTTTCAGAGAAGCAAGAGAAACTAGTCAATGTAAGAACTGAAAAAGATAAACTTCAGTTGTACACTGTGTCTAGTTTAGAGAGGAAGAAGTGGGAGCAGGTGAGATGGGCTCTGGGAACACGAATGAGGCAGTGGACTCTGAGAAGAAAAGACAAAAAGCAACATGAAAAGCTGGAGGCAGGAAGAAAGTCACCTGGAGCCAACTCCCAGCCAACACCACGCCTGCTGGGAGTTGAGGAGGAAGCATGGCTGTCTCCAGGCCCCCAGGCCACTGTGTTCACTGAGTTCTCCCAAGTTGCCCTTCACACCCACCTTGAAGCCTAAAGAGGGCGGTGCCTGAGGCCAAGTCCTCACATGGCTCTAAAGGGACACAGGAGGGAGGAGCCTGCAGCATCTGGAGGCCCAGGGGCAGCTGCCCACACAGTGTGTGCGGTGCCATATGCTCACAAGGAGCATGACTTCTGTGTCATTGCCACTATTACCCCCTTCATCAGTTCTGATGTTGGGTTGATCCCAGACCACTCAGAGGTGGGGCTGAGCCAAAGCCTGGACCCCCTAATTCAGTCTTCTGAAGAGTGTCCTCACAATCTCTTCCTAGGTTCCTCTCCAGCCTTCTGCCTTCCAGATGAGCTTCCTTGCAAGCCCTCCCCACAGACAACATCTCCAATCACAAGTCAGCAGATGGAGACTGCAGTTCTTGGACCAAGAAAGTACTGGACTGGAGACCTTGTGACAGTCCCTGGGCAGCTGAGGCGCAGTTTCTTCTGTGCCAGCCCAGCATGCCACAACCACCCATCTGTGTGTGACTCCTGCCTCCCGAGCCACGGCCTGGAGGCCACCTGCTTCTGGGTTGACATTGACCACCAAGGAGCACCCACCTCACCCTCCTTTATATCCCAGTTCTCAGACTGACATGGTGATGCCCAGGCTCCAGGGTTCCAACTGCTCACACATCAGGTCTCTTGGTCACTTGCTGGTGGGAGCACTTTTGGGGACACTGGAAGCCTTGCAGTCACTTAGCCCAAGTAGCTGGTATCTCATCGCCCATCACAACTGGGCCCCCTCTCTCCCCTCCTCACCCCATGCTCACACCTACAGTCACTTGGTGCTGGAGGTTCCTGCAGAACAACTGGAGACTATCTTCTCACAGCTGTGGGCATATTCACCCACCTAGTTAAAAAAGGGCATTGATGAGACTTACAGTGATTAGTGGTTTCAGCTTTGGTGCAATTTAGATTTCAGATGGAGAATTATGTGGACATTTAGTTCAGTTCATAATTGAAGTGAGAAGCGCTATATCAAGTCTATACAGAAGAGAAGCCCACTCACTCCTGTCTTCCTGCCCAGGCCATGAGTTGGGAGTGGGAGGATGTGGAGTTGGTGGGATGGCCCTCCATGGGGCAGAATTGTTGGAAGAGCTGACCTCCAGGCCTACATTGCCCTTTGCCTTCATCCAAGTGGTGCCAAGTCACCGCTCAGCCCACTGGAGTGTGAGCAGAAGACCTGCCTGTCATTCAGGTGAGGGCAGTGGAGATGCAGTGGGCTCCTGAGATGAAATGAGTGGACTGCGAATGACTAGGGGAACTTGAGGAAGGATGGCGTTCCTATACCTTGACTGGGTGGGGGGGGTGGCTACTTGGACAAGTTTGTCTGAACTAGTGAGTCAGCACATATTTTTAGTGTGAATCATACCCAAATAAAGCTGATTCCAAATGATATAAAATCAGCTGGGCACAAGAGCTTTGCAAACTGTAAAGTGCTGTGGAAAGAGAGGAATGATTTGTGACTGGTCTGGCTATACAATGTAAGTATAGCTTTTGATAATACTCCTTAGACAAAGGGTTTTACCCCAGTGGGCCATCCGAGATCGGCCCAGAGAACATACATTCAGAGTGAACATGGATGGAGGAAGGGAATGGGGACACTGAGCAAGAGTGACATTTTGCCATCTTCCTTGCTCTGGGCGAGGAAGCAGGAGCTGACAAGGGAACAGCTGTGCATCTCTAGGGTATGAACTGCCCTCAGGGCAAGGTGAAAGGGCTTCTGCCTGGGCAGGTCCCGCTCCTCCATTTACACTTCCTCTCTGTCTCAGCTTCCTGCGTCTTCCCACCTGTACCCTGCCATCTGAGGGCATCTCCCAGAATGTGACCCGATGCCTCCTCCTCCTACGCTTGCCTGTGCCACAGTCCCTTGGCCCTCAGCCTAAAGCCCAAGTCCATAAAGGATGTGGGCACCTCCTAGGGCCTGGCTTCCACCCTCTGGCCACCTTCCCAATCCTCAACACCCAGGTTTCCATTCCTGATGACTCTGCCTCCTCACATGAGCCTTCACAGGCTCCCAGGAGGTTCTCAGAGCAGGTCAGCTCTGCTGCTGCACTTGGCTGCCTGGAGCCAGGAATCATGCAGAGATGCATACAGCAATGGTTCATAGGGTTATGGTGGTGGCAGCCACAGGGGCCTTGGGATGAGGATCCTGAGACTTGGAAACAGCTATAGGCTTAGTGAGGTCAGCCTGGCTTGAGGGAAGTGGGCCAGGGTTGTACCTCCCACATCACCACTTTTTATGGCCTCCCTCACACTGGGGCCTCTGCCAGTGGCTGGCATGTCATCCTCACCAAGATTGCATTGGCAGCCCTCATAATCCCATGCAGCAGACATGACTGCTATCCTAGCAATGCAAGTAGGAAACTGATGCATGAAGAGGAGGTAGCTAGTGGCCAAGGTTCCAGGGCAGGAATTTTTTTCCAATCAGAGTTGACATTTAGTGTTGTTTTTATATTAGCTTAGGTATATGTCATAGTGTTTAGAAACTTATATAATTTATAAAGTGATCCTCCCATAAGTCCAGTACTCACCTGACACCATACATAGTATTACAATATTATTGACTATATTCCCTATGCTGTGCTTCACTTTCCCATGACTATTTTTTAACTGCCAATTTATACTTTTTAATCCCTTCACCATTTTTACCCTGTTCCATAACCCTTCCCATCTGGCTTGTTCACTATATTTATGAGTCTGTTTGTGTTTTGATTGTTCATTTATTTTGTTCTTTAGATCCCACATATAAATAAAATCATATGATATTTGTCTTTCTCTGTCTGACTTAAATACTTAGGATAATACTTTCCAGATCCATCCATGTTGTCACAAATTGGATGATTTCATTCTTTTTTATGACTGAGTAATATTCCATTGTATATATATAACACTTCTTCTTCATCCACTCATCTATTGATGGACACTTCGATTGCTTCCATGTCTTTGCTATTGTAAATAGCACTGCAGTGAACCTAGGGGTGCATAGATCTTTATAAATTAGTATTTGGGTTTTATTGGACAAATAACCAGAAGTACAATTGCTGGGTTATAAGGTAGTTCTAATTTTAATTTTTTGAGGAATCTCTACACTGTGTTCCACAGTGGCTGCACCAATTCACATTTCCATCAACAATGCACAAGTGCTCCCTTTTCTCCACGTCCCCACCAATACTTGTTTGTTGACTGATTAATGATGGCTATCATGACAGGTGTGAGGTGATATGTCAGTGTGGATATGAGATGCACTTCTCTGGTGACTAGTGACCTTGAGCGCCTTTTCATGGATCTGTTACTAGAATTTAAAGTCACATTCTGGATCTAAAGGCCATGTCTCTCACAACAGAGCCATACAGGTTCTGAGGCAGAACCTGCAACATGTATATGGATAAACTAGCTCTTTCCAGGCCATGTGATGACTTGTGGCCAATAAAGGTGAAAGCCAGGCTCTTTCTGTACCTCTCAGCCAGCTAGATACAGAACCCGGACCAACAGCCAACAGACAGCTGAGCAGAACAGGGAAGAGGAGCTTGAGATAAAAGGAGCCTCACTCTTGGAGGGAGCCACCCAGGATGGCTGTCCAGTCAGGAAATTGAGCAGGTTAAGTAAATGGGAGTGAACTTTCTGTGTGCTAAACCCCTAAGATTTTTTTCCCCTAAGATCTGCTTGTTATAGCAGCACAACTTAGCCTATTATTAATTGCAAAGGGGTGGGAGAAGTAATTAATTAGTGAAGAAACCTGGCAGATACCACCTTAACAAAGCAATCAAGGTTGATATCACCAGTGATTGAACACATCAACTTGGACCTCTTGATAAGACACACGGAGAAAGGATTCTTTCCAAAAATGCATAACATCAATCTTATTATAAGAGAACTTTAGACAAGCTCAAATTGAGGGACATTCTGCCAAATAACTAGTCAATGAAAGAAAGACTCCAGAACTGTCGGAGGTTGTAGGAGACAGAGGAGACATAACAATTAAATGCAAAGAATTGGATCCTGGACCAGAAAAGAAAAGAACGTGAGTAAAAATTTGTGAGATGCTAATGAGGTCAGTGAGCCCATTGTCTCAACACTAATTTCCTGGGCTCAGTAATCATAATGTGGTCGTGTAAGATGCAATGGGAGACGGAGTTGCGAGAGGAGACAGTGAAACTCTGCACTGCTTTTGCAACGTGGTGGTCAATCTAAAATTATTTCAAAATAAAGAGCTGAGAGAGAGAGAGAGAGAGAGAGAGAGAGAGAGAGAGAGAGAGAGAGAGAGAGAGAAGAGAGATTATATGTGATGATGAGGGACACCGAATGGCCTTTCCGGTGGCTTTGCCCTTGGTACACTGTCAGGAAGCCTAGATGAGGAAGGCCCTATTGTTTCACAACTTCACAGTTTTTACGACAGACCATCCCATTCTTGCAAGTCTAGCTCAAGGGCACCTCATTCACCAAGACTGCTCTTCTGTGAATGTTGGACTAAATGGTTTTCTTGCTCGCTGGGCATCTGACAGGAGTCAAGGGCTCTGCCTTTGACTATAGGCTTTCTGAGAGGAGGAACTAGGGCTCTGTGGCCACATTCTATTCCCTGCAAAATTACAGGGCACCTGGTCATCCAGGGCACCGACAGCATTATGTCTCTACCTGGGAGGCGGTGAGACTGTTGGCCTTTGACCACCTCTCAGAACCCTACTTGGGCCCTGTGGTGACCAGGCCTTAGATGGCTTCACTGTAGGCCTCTGATCTCAGCCAGGATAATTTGCTAAAGAGCAAGCTATCAGCACTGGAGGCAGCACAGGGCATTGTGGGGCACAGCTGGGATATCCCGAGTATGGCATATCAGTCCCTAGAGAGGCAGGGCTGCCAGTCAGGTGAAAAGGGCTGCTTCTCAGAAGCAAGGTGCACAAGCATCAGGGAGGTGCTCAAGCTTAAAGGTGGAGAGCTGCAGGGTGGTGCTGGACAGCGTCTAGAAGGAAGCCCCACCCAGAACACCCCAGGACAGACTGGCTAGTGAGTTAATAACACTTTAATAATAGCAATGTGGCTGTCACAGGGCCCAGTCTGGAAGGACGCAACTGCCACTTACCAAAAAGTCAAGTAGGAGAGGAGAAGGTTCTCAGAGCAGCAACCCCAGCAGGAGGAGGCTGGCAAGGCCTACGGGGGCAAAGGAGACTTTGGACACAGTGCTGGGGGTAGTGGTCAGGGTGGGCCCAGGCCCCAACCACCACCCCACACAGCCTTCGACGGAGGTGTCTATTTTATCTATGATGTATGTGGGGTATGTATGGTGCGTAGTGAGTGTAAGTATATCTGTGGTGTGTGTATGTTGTATGTGGATATGTGATGTACTGTGTGTATGCATGTGTATACATGTATGTGTTATATATGGTGTGTGTGTGCTGTATGTGATATGCTCTGTAGTGTGTGGTATTTGTGTGCAATGTGTGTGAGTGTGTATTATACATGGTGGACAAAAGGGGACTTGCTGAGTATCAGTCCCCAGCCATGTCCCAAAGCGTAGCTGCTATATGGGGCTAGTGGCTGCTGGGGCAGCCAGCACGAGTTCTGAACAGACCCTGCCTTGCTGACAGTCCAGGCCACAAGCTGCAACAAAGGTGGTGCCTCTCTGTGGGGACAAGCCTTCAGATGAAGCATTGACGGGAGCATCCATGCTAACCCAGCTCCAAGGCCACACCATGAGTGCTGTGTCCTTCTAAAGGGAAGGACCTTTACCTGGGAGCTGCCTGCCACCTCCTACTGCACCCCTGCACACACATACCACACAGCATATCACACATATATGCACACAAATGCATACGCAGCACATACCATGTATAATAAAAACACACACATTGCACACAAATACCACACACCACAGAACACATCACACACAGCATACACACACCATGTATAACACATACATGTACACACATGCACACACACAGTACATCACATACCCACATACAACATACACACACCACAGATACACTCATACTCACTACGCACCCTACATACCCCACACACACCATAGATAAAACAGACATACACACACTTCTCTGCACTGTGATACCCTGACCGATTTATCAGATGTCTGTGAAAAGGAAGAGAAACTGGTACAATCACAGGGGACGCTGACATGTCTGCTACCTGAGGGACTTGCCATCTAGCTATCCAAGGGAAGTCCCCTACTAGATTGGATCAGGGCAGCTGTTCTGTGCTCTGCAGCCTGTGCCCCACACCAGTCACCCTTCCTGGCCAAAGCTCCAGTGAGCAGATGGGTTCAGGGGTCAGGTCTCCTAGAAGGGCCTCTCCACCTTGAGTGAGAAGGAGGAAGGGGTGAAAATAGAGGCCACAGCAGCCACATCAGACACATGTACAAGTTGCCTCAGTTGCTGGTGTGAACCAATGACCAGCCCATTTTCGGAGGAAAATAATGGAGGCCCAGAGAGGTCCCTGGCCCAGGGACACACAGCAGAAAGGCAGAGCCTGGAGTGAGATCCAGAGCCCTGCTGGCCACCTACCACCATGTAGAGCGAGGGAGTGGCCCTGGGCTAGGGGGTGGGGGGCAGGGAGTTGGGGAAGACAGGGGGAACTGATAGCCCTCACAAAGTGCTTTCCTCCATCCTGTCCTCTCCTCTCATGTGTCCTCACTCAAAAAAGCCAACAGTCAGAGAGACTTAAGAACCACACTATACCTCACAGGTGAAGAGAAGCCCAATTGCTCTGAACTCCAATCCACACTGTTTCCTCACAGCCCTGCAGCCTGGCCCCAGGCCTCACCTGTAGTCTGCCCAGAGAAGGCCCTGCAGAAGGAAGTTGCCAGGAGGTTGGAGCAAGTATGGGAGGGTCCTTATATAGCAGGTACTGCTCAGTCAGAAAGCTTGCTGCCTTAGGGAGGGACTTTAAACCAGGAGGAGCCGGCCCAAAGCAAGGCACAGGCAGCTTAACCCTTTGAGAGCAGGGCACCAGGCCAGCTGTCTGAGGCCACCAGCAATCTGGAACAAACTCAGTTAAAGTTCACCTGTGACAAAATGTGTACGGAAGCAAGGTAAATCCCCACATCTCATGCTGGCTGTGGCCCACTGAATGGACCCCGCACCCTGCTCTTAGTCACAAGCATTGCCCCACACTGACCTGGTGAAGCACTCACCTTCATTAGCCATTTACAGATGAGGAACCAAGGCTGGAAGCAGCATATTAGAGACTTGCCCTCAGTCTCATACCTAGGCTGGGTCAGCACTAAGACTCAGGCCACATGAGGTCTGCGCAGCTCAGGAAAAGGGCTCAGCCACTGGGACAAGTGTCAACCTCACTCAGTCTCAGGGTCTTGCAGCCCTGACGAGGGTGATGTGTTGTGCAGCCACATGGGGTGCAGGGGTGTGAAGCACTGCTGCCACTGCACACTTTCTAGGCTGCCAATCTGGCCAGCCATCTGGGCAGCCTCTGTAGCAAAGAGCCCAGGTCGGCCCATGCCTATGCAGCCCCTCATGCCACCCATGGTGCTCCCAGCTCTTAGTGTGGACCTGAGTTCCCCGCCCTCTTTCTTTTTCTGCTGCCCTTCCACCACACACACACACACACACACACACACACACACACACACACCACTTACACAGGGGGACAGGTTGAGAAAGGACCACGGATGCAACACCACCAGCTTGCAGCTAAATCTTGAGGTTCTCTGTTCCGAAAGTACACCTTGCACACTTGCAGCCCACTCAGGTATGGCCTGGGGCTCAGCTCTTCCTCTCTCCCAAACTCATGCCTTTATTCAGAAAACACTGTAAGAGCACTCGCCATATGTAGGGCCTGCTCCTGGCATTTGAGAGTTTTCTGAGCAGAGTCAGACTTTGCCCCCCTAGAGTAGAGTCTAGGGGGACAGAGCACACCAATGAAGTGACAAGCAAGCTAACTAAGGGGCACATTAAGATGCAACAACTGCTCTGGCAAAACAGCAAAAACCAGGTGGGGGTTGACCGTATGGGTGCAGGATTCAGTTTTGAATAGGGACGTCTGTTCTTATCCCACGGAGAAAGTGAAATTGGGGCCATTTTCATGAACTTCACAACTCTATTGACTTCTGTCCTCTCTCTTTCTCTCTGTTCTTAGAAAGTTATTTCCTGAACACAGGCAGCTCCTTTGTCTGGTTTCAGTGCCACCACTGGAGAGGACCTGGTGGGGGTGCAGGAGCAACCACCATGGGTGTGGGTGACAGGGGTCCCCCTTCCGTGTCTCCCACAGCCAATGTGCTGCCTTTGAGAGTAATATAGGGAGGAGGCAAGATAATTAAAAATGTTAATCAAGTCACATTCAGAGACTGCAATGTGCTGACCAGCCCTGCAGCCAGGCCAGGAGCATAACTGCAGAACAAAGAAAAATTTCAGCTGGGATTGCTAACAGGAACCAAGAATCATTCCCTATGGCTAAAACCAGAAGAAACCTCATCTACTTCCCCCCTCCCCACTCCCACCTACCAGGGTAAAGGGGGTCAAATATGTAGCGACAGAAAGAAATCTAACTATGGGTCATGAACACAGTGTAAATATATATATATGCCTTACTGTTAAAGTATATAGCTGAAACTTATTGGATTTTATTAACCAATGTCACCATAAAAATTAATTAATTTAAAAAAAAAAACATGAAGAACCTAAGGATTAAAGGCTGGGAACTTCCAGCAGACCTTTCACTCTACATATTCTTACTTTTTCATGCTATATACTTTTCCCCTTCCTCACTGTATGTTCATATCAAAGGCAATGGGAACTAAAGAAGGACATTTAAACTGAATTCCCCGAACACTCAGACTCAGGGTCCCTCTTAGTGCCTTTACTCTTGTCTTTCTCACTGTCCTAGTCTCTGTTGTCACTATCTCTCACTGTCCCTCTTACTCTCTTCCTCTGAGAGGAGACCTCACACTGTGGAATGTTACCTCTTTTCTAATAAACTTTCCTTTGACTCTAACTTCGGCGTGTGTATTGAATTTTTTCTGCATTCTCTGCCAAAGGACCTTCTTTTTCTCTTGATACAGGGCTTGGTCTCCCCGTCTCTTTGGGATATTTAACCTACAGCCCAAGGACCACTCTGGTGCCAGGCTGGGACCTGTCAAGACTATCAGGGATGTCACTTCTTCTGATAGACACCCAGGCAGATGCGCCAGAGAGGACCAGGAAGTTCTGGTCTGAATCCAGACTTTGCTCCTTGTAGCTGCAAGTTACTTAGTAACCTGAGGTCCCTCTGCTTGGTGACCATCACACCCTGGGGAAACTCCCCTGGGTTATCATTTCCTCCTGGAATCCACCCCAGTCCCCTGGGGGTTTTTTGTGGGTCAGCGAACAGTAATGCTGCAGAGGGTGGTCAGATGTGATGCAAGAACAGCCTCCAGGCTGGGCTGTATACGCAGCCCACAGAAGTCCTAGTCTGCTAGCCCAGAGCCTGGAGAGGGCAGGGGTGGGTATTGGGGCCCCCGAGAGAAGGGAAGACAGACCCCCAAGAGGCCTCTCCTCCAGGCCTTCAGAGAGCAGGGCCAGTATCCTGCACTATGACAGCTTTGTGTGATCAACTTCTGCTCACCACTCAGAATACAGACACAGCCCTGTTCCTCCCAGCTCCAGGCTAGCTCTGTCATTGACTGGGGTCAACAGGGGCCAGGACACCACAGGAGAACAACTCTGCAGCACACACCACCTTCTAGACTGGAAGTTGGATTTCAACACATAGCTAACTCCTATTCTCAAACTGAAGACACTGGTTATACCACAGGCCCCTGTCCTTAATGTCCCCACTGTCTCATTAGAAGAGGACAAGGCCTGCTGTCCTCATGGCCACTCAGCAGAGCAGCCTGGAACCACCTGAACCCCAGAGAGTCATTCTGGGGGCTTCTGAACCTTCTGTGGGTGATGGCTCCTCCTAAGATACCCTCAACCATAAGCAAAGCTGTAGGTTAGCTTCCATGAAATCCAAAATGGTTTGTAAAACACACAGAGATCAGCAGGTCATGGCAGGATGGCCAGAGCAGGGATGCCAACAAGGGTCCAAGCTGAGCACCCAATCAAGTGCCCCGTGGGTTCCCCCCTCTGATCTCTTTGTCTGCATCCAACTGCTGGTTCCTCTACTTTGGAAATGTGAAAACAAACTCAAAACAATGACATCATGGTCCCCAGCATCCTGACCCTCAGCACCCTCAGGCCCTGAGAAAGGCCTCCCTCATAGTCCATGCCCTGCAGGGTGATGACCCCTGAGTCTTGGGTTCCCCCACTGTTATCAGAAAAAGCTTTGCCACCCACTTTTTAAGAGCTGTCCTGAGGTTTAGAGGAAATCATGAGAGCAGACACATGATGTGCCTCATTACTGTGTAAGGGCTCCAAAAGCAGTAGCTCCCTCTGCTGCACCACTTCCCGAGCTTGTGCCTGTGTCAGCACAGCCTGGGGAGACACCAAGTCCGTGCAGGCAGGGGCAAAGGTGAGAGCTAACCTCAGAGCACACTTCTACCTCTTGCTGATTGAATGAGCTTTGAGTTTCAGTTTCTTCTCCTGAAAGCAAAAGACAACATGGTGCCCAACTTGTCTTAAAGATGATGAGAAAATGTGGTGCTCTTCATGCTCTTCACACAGGGCATACACCATTATAAAAGTCCCCAGGGACTTCTGCTATTGTTATAATTAACTCAGTCGCTGCAGTTTACCTGGGCTTCCTCTGTGGCAGGCAATGCATCTAGAATCAAATCAGTAATCACCTCAGGAAATTTTCAGTGTGACTACTTCCCTATGAACTCCAGATTCTAAGTTTAAGGCATATGTGAAGGATCGTTGTGTCCAACATTATAAAACCAGTTTGTCTGCAAGATCCACTAGTATGGACCCCCACTGGGCTGGTGAAGAAAGACAAAACACCAGACAGGCTTAGCTTGCCACCAGTCACACCATTTATCAGCTGTATGGCCTTATCTAAGACTCTCAAGATCTCCATCAAAACAAAGGGACAGCGATAGCCATTTCTTGCTCACTCACATAGTGGCTAACACACAGGAGCACTCCCTTCCCTGTCCTTCTCTTAAATGTCCCTGTGTATCCAACAAACATGTGTTGTCCTTTACTCTATGCACTAGGCAGTAGGGATACAAAGTCAACAGACAGATGAGTTTCTTGCCCTCCAATAAGACTCTAAACTAATAACTACTGCAAACTGATGGAAACAGACCAATTAGATAATTGAAAATAGAAAAGCTGTGATGGAAATAAAATAATAGCTGAGATAAGAAAAAAGAGTATTGGAGTGGGGAGACCTCTCTGAGAGGTGAAAAGGAATCACGCAAAGGGAGAGGAATGCCACTGGCTCCAGGAGGGGGCTAAGCGCGAGCAGAAAGGCATGTTGTGGGGGAGTGCAGCCTTGCTCAGGGAATCAAGAAGGAACCACAAGGTCAAAAGAACCCTTTTGAGCTTCTTTTATCATTTTCTGTTGCTTCTTCTCACAAGCCACTGAGGGCACTGAACTTATTGGCAGAAAATGGGTGTTCAAAACCTTGTTTTGCAATTTACTGTGTTAACTTCTCTCCATGAGTCACAATTTTCTTATCTATAAAAAGTTAAGATTAGTGATACCTACCTGGGAGAAAATGGAGGGCAACTCCCTTCCTGCTCATCTATAAAGTAGAATATGAAAGTGAGCCATGCTCAGGAGTAAGTCCAATATCCCCTAGAGGTCACGCCAAGGTCGTTATGTCCCTGCAGAGCAGACTCTGTTGACAGGAAGAATATGTCTTCTTGATAAAGGACCAAAATACATTGTCTTGAGAAGAACATTAAGACTTGTTTTGCTTTCTGGGTCAAGGGCAAGGTAACCCACAGGTTTCCCCATTGTTGAGGAGTCTAAACTGGATCTGATCACCTGCCCATTCTACTTTTCAGAATCAGCCACTGGTAGGAGCACATTCTCCATTATTAGCTAGCCAGAGCCTGAAGTAGTGGCTTTGGGAGGACACCAGAAGGGAAAAGAGGAATGGAGCTATGTCCCTTGGGATCCCATTGAATTGATTTTCCCTGGGAAGTGGAGAGAAAGGAGAGCAGAGACAAGAGTGGAGCTTCATAGGAGACAGAGGGAGGGAAATGGGGGATAAGCAATGAAAGGTGGACCCAGATAGAAGGACCATGCAAGACCCTCTGTTCCTTCTCAGCCCAGGACAAAAGTGAGTCAACTCAGGCTCTTCCTGGACATATCCCCCAACCTGTCACTGAATGCACCTCCACTAGTGGACAGCAGTGGCCTGCTTCAGAGGGTATGACAATCGCTTCTCACACTAATGGTAGTGACAGATGGAAGTGCTGTTTTTGTTTGTGTTTTTATTTCACAATTCGTACTTTTCAAAATAAAATCTACAAACCCTGTGACTGTTTCAAATACTTTCTTGAGAGCCCCTAGTGCATTAACTTTCTTCTTCCATTCACTGTGTCCTAAAGACAGCAGCTAGAATACAGAATTGTTAAGAAGGACTGGCAGGAATCAAGAAAGGAAAAAATAAGCTCATGGATGGCTGAAGAAAAACAATGCATGAGGCTACTTCCTGCATCTTGCTCCCAAGGCTATTTGCTCATGGGTGCAGGAATGAGCTTCTCATGCCTTTGTAACTCAATCAAAAGGCATGCTCCTCTAGAGAATATCAGGCTGTTTCAGGAAGCTTGAATGAAATATTAAAGGGTGAACCTATGAGGGCCTGTATTGATGTTGGTGGCAATAGGGGCATATGGAATATAGGGCTGGTTTCTATTTCTGGTTTTTATAAGTTGTGTGACTTTGATCAAATTCCTTCTCCCTTTCGTACCCAGAAAAGACACTGATAAGTCCAGAATTCTGTCTAGTTTCAAGTGTATTATTATAACAGAACCAACTGCTTTGAGGCTTCAGTGCCCAGAGGTCAAGTCTCTGTCCTAAGTCCAAATATGGTCATTGAGATTAGGCAACCTGGCCTTAGTATAGACTATGTTTGAACCCATCTTTCAAAGCCTTTTAAAACTATCTCATGAGTCCACATGTGCTTAAAATATTCAAATAGGAGAATAAAGGTCTGATCAAAAGAAAATGTGGTAAAGAAAACATATTTTTAAAAGCAGGTTCTGCTTTGAAAATGGCAACATCAGGAGCTCTGTGGGCCCACAAAAAATAAGCATAATCAGTAAGAATTGTTTTTAAAAACAATCATGTAAAAAATAATTCTCTGAAATTTTACAAAGGACATATAGCAAATTACAAAATATTTATTCACAGTCTTTGAACTATAACCCACTTGTTCCCACTCCCAAGTTCGGCATGATGAAAACTTAATTCTAGGTGAGCACAACCAAAGACACAAGTTTTCTATTCCCATCCAGGTCCCATTTGAAGGCTATGGAATCTTCCTGCACAGGCTGTCAGAATTTCTCTTTCCCCACAACCACATGTTTTGAAGACTAAATTGCGGGCAGGTGCAGCTAAAAGGTCAAGGGCTTCCTTCCTCCACTCATGAACCAACTATACCAAGAGTAACATTAAACATGAACTAATTAAACAATCTATTTAAAAGGCAGACATTGTCAAACTGGATTAATAAACTATACGCTTTCTTAAGGAGAAACACATCAGATTCAAATATACAAGTTAAAAGCAAAAAGATAAAAAAAAATGTTATCTGACAAAAGAGACTTAAATTTTAAATTATTGCTGGAAATATATAGGTACTTTTATAATAATAAAAATTTCAATCCATCAGGAAGATACAACAGTTACAAATGCATTTGTGCTTTAAAAATGCATAAAGCAAAAACTGACAAAATGAAGAGACAAATAACAATTTAACAATAATAGTTGGAGACTCCACTACCTCACTCTCAATTATGAATAGAAAACTGGACAGAAGATCAACAAGGAAGTAGAAGACTTAACACTATAAATTAAAATAGAGCTAGTAAATATCTATAGAACTCTTTACCCAACAACAGCAGAATATACATTCTGCTTACCTGCACACAGAAAATTCTTCATGATAAAGCATATGCCAGTCTGCAAACAAGCCTTAATAAAATTTAAATGTTAAATACAAGATGTGTTTTCTAACCACAATGAAATGAATTTAGAAATCAATAAAAAAAAATTGGGGAACACTCAAAAATATATGGAATTTAAACAGTATACTTTTAAATAGCTGTGATTAATTTTAATATCAACTTGACTAGGCCATGATACTAGATATTTGGTCAAACATTATTCTAGATGTTTCTATGAAAGTATTAGATTGTTTAGATGAGATTAACATTTAAATCAGAATACTCTGAGTAAAGCAGTTTACCCTCCATAATATAGGTGGGCTTCATTCAATTAGTTGAAGATCTTAACAGAGAAAGACTGATCCTCTGAAGTGAGGATTCTGTCTTCATACTTAAGCAGCAAGCATTCACTCTTCCTTGGGTCTCTAGCTGGTGACCTAGACACATTGAACTTGCCAGCCCTCACAACTGCATGAGCCAATTCTTTAAATAATTTGAGAGAGAAAGAGAGAGAGAAACTATGAGCTATTGTATACCAACAAATTATTTAAACAGATAAAATGAATAAGTTTCTAGAAACACACAAACTACCAAAACTGATGCAAGAAGAAATAGAAAACATGAATAAACTTAAAACAAGTAAAGAGACTAAGTCAGTAAGCAAAAAACTTCTAACAAGGAAGTGCTCAAGACAAGATGGCTCCATTGGTGAATTCTACTAAAAGTTTAATTAACACTGTTTCTTCTCAAACTTCTCCAAAAGATTTTAAAGGGGGAACGTATCTAAACTCATTCTACGAGACAGTACTACACTGATACCACAGCCAAAAATATCACAAAGGGAAAAAATCTCAGGCCAATATTGATCATGAATATAGATGAAAAATCTTCAACAAAATAGTATAAAACTATATCTGATGGCATGTTAAAAAGCTTACAGTCCATGACCAAGCACCATTAATTCCAGGACTGTATGGTTGATTTAACATAGGAAAATCAATCTATATAATACTCATATTAATAGAATTAAAAAAAAAAACTTAGACATCCACATGCAGAAAAATGAATTAGATGTTCACCTTATACGTTTCACAAATATTAACTCAAATTAACCTAAGTGTAAAATGAAAAACTATAAAACTCCTGGAAAATAATATAAGAGAAAAATCTAGATGATTCTAGGTTTGGTGATGACTTTTTTCATATAAGACCAAAGATACAACCTATGAAAGAAAAAGACAGGTAAGTTGGACTTTATTAAAATTAAAAACTTCTTTTCTGATCTCGGAAGCTAAGCAGGGTCTGGCCTGGTTAGTACTTGGATGGGAGACTACCTAGAAAAACCAGGTGCTGTAGATATTTTTTAAAAAAAATTTAATCTTCTGCTCTGCAAAATGCACTATAAAGAGAATAAAAAGACAAGCTACAGACTGGGATAAAATATTTGCAAAAGACATAGCTGATAAAGGACTTTTATTCAAAATATAAAAGAATTCTTAAAGCTCTACAATAAGAAAATGAAAATGGGCAAAAAAAGAAGTTCTGGTCAAGCTGATGGACTAGTAAATGGCTGTTGTTTGCCTCCTCCCATGACCACATCAAAATTACAACTAAGTTATAGAACAACCATCACTGAGAATCATCTGAAGACTATCTGAACAGAAATCTTATAACTAAGGTCATACAGAAGAAGCCACATCCAGACTGATTGCCAAGGCAGAGATGCAAAATGAAACGGCTTCACACCACGTGTGGTGGTTGGGCATCTGGAGGACTATCACAGCAAAGGTGGTCTGGGTGAGATGATTGTCTGCTGGAAACCAGGTGTCCTCTTAAAGGAACCATGCACAGACTTTCTTGCTTATAGTCACTCACCCTGGGCTGCGGTGGAGGGATGGTGGTTTGGGAGGCAACAGAGACATTCAGGGAGAAAACAAGTTGTGTGGTTTCAGGGAGAGGGCTGAAGGGACAGCCACCATTGTCACTGTGTTGAACTCTCCTCCCATGCAGCTGGCAAATGAGCATCGTCTATCCCATGTTGAGACTTATTCCATGCATCCATATCTGAATCAGCATTGGCCTGGTGAACTCCACTGGCTCCACCCTGGTGGCTCCCTGGGACCCTGCACACCCAACCCGTATACTATCTGAGGCTTTTTTAGTAACTGAGATTTACAGAGTGCTGGCAGGTAGCAGCAGGTCTCAAGTACCATAGGCCTTTTGATGAGCTATGCTAAAACCAGTACTGGTGACAGGTAACCTCAGTTGACAGCATGGCCTCTCCCAGGTGCTTGCAAGTCTAGCACAGGCAGAGACAAACCACGGACCACTCTGTAGTTCCTACCAGGTATCCCGGGGACAGTCACAAGCAGTAGTTGAACTTGGCCTGCACAGAAGGACCCCCAAGGAGCCCCCAGAATAAACAAACCCAGAAACTGCCTTCTGGCCAGACAGAACACCACCAGATTAACCCCCCAAGTGGTCTCAGGAGACTCCACAACCCACTAGGTTGGATGTCACTCTTCAGGATCAACCTCAACACAGTACCTCTTGCACTGTGATCATGGCCAGTATCACAGCCAGTCAGCCTGAGGATCCATCTCACCCACCAACATGCCAACAGCAATCATGCTCAACTACAACAGAAGGGAACACAGAACCCACAAAGGGGACACAAACATGGAGCACCTGGCTCTGGTGACCAGTGGGACTGCACCACTGGGTCACACAGGGCATGTACCAAATAAGGCCACCCAGCCAAACCTGGGAGATGTAGCATATCTTACTGATACATAGAAACAAACACAGGGAGGCAGCCAAAACAAGGAGACAAAGACGCAAGTCCCAAATGTAAAAAACAGGAGAAAGCTGAAGAAAAAGAAGTAAACAAAATGGAGACAAGCAATCTACCAGGAACAGAGTTCAAAACACCAGTTATAAAAATGTTCAATGATCTTCATGAGAACTTCAACAATTAAAACATTAAAATGGAGATAGAACACATTTAAAAAGAACCAATTAGAAATAAAGAATATAGTAACTGAAATGAAGAATATACTAGAAGAGATCAAAGTCGATTAGATGAAGCAGAGGATTGAATCAGCTATTTGTAAGACAAGGTAGAAAACACCCAACTGAAAGAGCAGAAAGAAAAAAGAATTTAAAAGGGAGGAGAGGAGTTTAATGGACCTGAGATAACATCAAGCATAACAACATTAGCATCAAGAGGTACCAAAAGGAAAAGAGAAAGCAAGGAATTAAAAACCTACTTGAAGAAATAATGATGGAAAACTTTTCTAACTTGGGAAAGGAAATAGACACATAAGCTCAGGAAGTGCAGAGAACCAAACAAGACAAACCCAAAGAGGCCCACACTAAGACACATCATCATTAAAATGCCAAAGGTAAAGATAAAGAGAATTTTTAAAGCAGCAAGAAAAAAAAAAAACAGGCAGTTACCTACAAGGGCGCTCCCATAAGACTATCAGCTGATTTCTCAATAGAAACTTTGCAGGCCAGAGGCACTGGCAGGAAATATTCAGCGTGATGAAAAGCCAAGATTACTCTACCCAGTAAAGCTATCATTTAGAATCAAAGGACAGATAAAGACCTTCCAAGACAAGAAAAAGCTAAAAGAGTTCATTAGCACCAAACTAGTATTACAAGAAATATTAGGGAGACTTTTTAAAGAAGAAATAAAAACATCAAAAATATGAATAATGAAATGGCAATAACTACATATCTATCAACAATTACTTTAAATATAAAAGGATTAAATGCTCCAATGGAAAGACAGGGTGGGCCTTTGCAATGCCCCCTGGGAGTTGGGGCCACATCTTTATCCACCTGTCTTGCACCCTCATATGAAGATATAACAAGATGGTCACAAGCAGACCAGGAAGAGTGCCCTCACTGCTGGCATTGAATCTCCTGACACCTATATCTTGGATTCCAGCCACCAGAAAAGGTTGGAGGATTACAAATGATTGGAAGGACTCCCTTTTCTTGTATCCAGAGGTCTGGAGACACAACTGTTCTTCTGTATACAAATATGTCATCAAGAGAAAAAGACATGTGACTGTGTACATTGATTTTATAAAAGTAAATGTGGCTGTGTGGGGAAAAAAAAATGTAACAAGGTGGCTGAATGGATAAGAAAACAAAATCCTAACATATACTGCCTATAGGAGACTCACTTCAGACCGAAAGATACACAGACTAAAAGTTAAACAGATGGAAAAAGATATTTCATGAAAATGGAAAAAAAAAAACAAAAAAGCAATAGCAGCAATACTTATCCAAGAAAAACAGACTCTAAAACAAAGGCTATAATAAGAGACAAAGAAAGACTCAGTAATCCCACTTCTGGGTATTCATCCAAAAGAAACCCCAAAATCAAAGGGACATGTACATCCATATGTTCACTGCAGCATGCTTTACAGTAGCCAAGGTGCAGAAGCAACCTGGGTGTCCATCAATGGATGAATGGATAAAGTTGTGGTACTTATATGCAATGGGATATTACTCAGCCATAAAAAGGATAAATTCTTGCCATCTGTGACAACATGGATGGACCTATAGTGTACTGAGTAAAGTATGTCAAACAAAGAAAGACAAATGCCATGTGATTTCACTTACATGTAAAAGGTAAAGAACAAAATAAACAAAACAGAAAGAAACTTATAGAAACAGAAAACATTTTGATGGTTGCGAGATGGGAAGAGGGTTTGTGGGTAGGGTGGGTGAAAATGCGGAAGAGATTAAGAAGTACAAATTGTTAGATGTAAAATAATCATGAAGATATAGAGTACAGCATAAAGAATATAATCAATAAATAATACTGTAATAACTATGTATGGTGTCAGATGGGTACTGGATTTATCAAGAGTGAACACTTTAAGTTATATAAATGTCTAATCACTATTATACACCTGAAACTAATATAATATTGTCTGCCAACTGTAATTGAAACTTTTCTTTTAATTATTAAAATGTTTTCAAAAAGAACTTATACAATTCAAAATCGTGAAAACAAATAATTCAATTTTAAAAAGGTTGGAAGAACTAAATAGACATTTCTCCAAAGAAGACATCCAAACAACCAACATGTCTATGAAAAGATGCTCAATGTCACTAATCATCAGAGAAATGCAAATCAAAACTACAATGAAATATCACCTAACACCTGTCAGAATGGCTATCATCAATAAATTAACAAATAATAAGTGCTGGTGAGAATGTAGAATAAGGGAACCCTCATGCACTGTTAGTGGAACTGCAAATTGGTGCTGTCAGTATGGAAAACAGTACGGAGACTTCTCAAAAAATTAAAAATAGAAGTACTTATGACCCATTGGTTCCATTTCTGGGTATATACCCAGAATAAATGAAAACAGAATATTGAAGAAATATATGTATTCTCATGTTCACTGCAACATTATTCACAATAACCAAGAATGGAAACCACCTCAGGGTCCATGGGTGGACAAATGGACAAATGAGATGTGGTACATATGTGCAATGGAATATTACTCAGCCATGGAAAAGGACAAAATCCTCCCATTTGAGATATGGATGAACCTTGAGCACTATGTCAGACAGAGAAAGACAAGTACTGTTTGGCATTGCTTACATGTGGGATTTCAAAAAGCCAATTTTGTAAAATCGAAGGATATCATGACAAAAACAGGGCATAGGAGGTAGCAGCAGCACATATGGTGTTTCAGGTACAAACCTGCAGCAGTTGGTAACTAACCCCTAGAGACCTAATGCAGTGAACAGCGACCAAAGGCAACAATGTTGTATCATCATCATAATACTTGCTAAGAGGCTAGACTTTAATGATTCCACCCACTAAAAAGAAAGGTTAATGTGCAATGTGATGGAGGTGCTAGTTATTACTGTAAAAGCAATCCTGTTACAACACATAAACAAATCAAAATAACATGCTGTTAATTTGTTTAAAATTAATAAATTAAATGTACACGCTATATCAAGCATACTTCAATAAAAATAAATACATAAGCACATAAATAAAGATCCCAGTTCTGCCAGGTACTGGCTTTGTGACTCTGGGGCACTGTGTCTAGTCTCCCCTTTAGTAGAATGACACTAGCATGTGCTCATAAGGTGAGCATGAAGCTCAAATGAGAAGCATGTGGAGGACAGTGGCAGAGCCTGTGACGAGTGTTCACAGGTTTGTATAAGTAACAATAATTACTGTTTTTTAAAGCTAGTCAAGATCCACTGTATTGATTTCACAACACAGTAACACGTCAGAGGCAGTAGCTAGGGAACCTCAGCCAAGCCTATACCCTGGGCTAAGCCGTCATATCCGAAGAGACTGCCCTGCTATGAAGCACCCCAGCTGCGCAGAGCCACAGCCGTGACAGCAGCCAGCATGACCAGACTCCAGCACACAGACCACATCATGGCACTGTCCTCTCTCCAAGTCACAGCTCAGCAGGGCACCTCAGGACCATCTGTTACCTCGTAATATTTGCCTGCAAGGAACATGCTTTGGCATGGAGGCTGTTCCTTACAATAACATGTCCCATGGCCAGATTCTCTTGTCCTGCTACCTAAGGCCAGAGAAGAGGATTGGAGCCTGTGGTCAGTGGAGGGGATGTCTGCTAAAATGTTCTCACTTCCTTTCCAGGGACAGGGGTGCCTCAACAAGATGAGGCAGGCCATGGGCCACAGAGAGCCATTTAGCAGGGGTGTCTGCCAGGGAATACCATTGTCATCACTTCAGAGAAGGCCATGATGTTGATGAAGCCTCACTCTGTAAGGAGCATAAGGCCTGCCAACGTGCCATGTGACAATGGACAAACCAGTGAGAATGCAAAACCTTAAAAAGGTGCATCTTTCCATACTGAACACTCCTGAAAGCGGCCATTGGCCCCAGAAGCAGTGTTTGGCACATCACTGACTCACCCCAGGATGTGACTCAACACAGAGGAAGCAGCAGCCACGGAGGGCCACTGTCCCGTGTGTCAAGCAAGGAAGTCCACAATGACTCTGGAACCGCCTGTCATAGAGAAAGCAGAATTTTCTCACAGATATCAGGATTATTTAGAGAGAACAAAGAAACTAACCTATAAGGATCCACTGGCCACTATGTAACAATCTGAGCAGCTCTGAAAGATCATGAGTTCACAGTGATGCTCAAAAGTTTACATCAGCACAAAACCAGTGGGAAAGTACTATGTTTAATTTCTATAAATTTTACCAAGTAAGGAGCTGTGGAAGCCTGGGGTACAGCCCCCAACAATTTCAGCTCCTGACCCCTGGCATTTCTGGATGTCACTTTAGATGGCAAAGACTCTGCAAATGTGACCCAGTTAAGGATCCTGCAGTGGTGACATTATCATGGATTACAAGGGTGGAGCTAAATGCCATCACAAGTGTCCTTAGAAGACAGGCAAAGGGAGGTATGACATAGAAAAGAGGAGTGTGTGACCATGAAGGTAGAGTGGGGCAGGGGCAAGGGCAGTGGGAAGAGGCAAGGATGATTCAGCCTGAGGTCCTCCATAGGATATGCAGTCCTGCCACACCTTGACTTCAGTCCAGCAGCACTAATTCCAGATGCCAGCCCCAGAGCTGATAGGGAACCAATGTGTGCTGTTTGCAGCCACAGTAGCCCCCAGAAGCTAATGCAGGACACGTTTTGGGGGGATGGATTTTGTTTCTTCTCTGTGAGCAGGGGTCAAAGGAAAGTGAGGAGCTAACTCTAAATGCACCTAACAGCAGCCCATAAGACAGGCTGAACTGGGAAGGAGAGCAGGGCCCATCACACAAACTCAGCAAGCCTAACCAGATGCCAGCCAGGCTACCAAGCCCTCTGTGCTCTGGGCCTCCACCCTGGCCTATAAAGGCCTGAACGAACAGCAGCACCTCTCTACAAGCTCAAGCCTGCATCCCTAGGAGGACTCCAGCCTCCCTAAAAAGCCTACCTGGGAAAACATAAGGCTGCAAAAAAAGCAGCCGTCCCAGCTACCCCACAGGTCCCCTCTCCCTGAGTCTGTGGGAGAGGAGGGCCCAAATTCCACAGGCACCAGTGAGCAAACCCAGACTGCTTCACACGGGCCACTGCCTTCCTTACTTCTGTAACTTTCCACCTCTCATACTCTGTCCAAGCCCCCACGCCCCTCCCCACTCCCTCACCCTCTAAACCTCCCAGTCACCTACAAATCAAAGCTGAACTGAGCTCATGCTGGACGCTCTTCCTCATTGCAATAGAATAGCCCTAATGAAATCACTCATTATTCCTTTAACTAGCGTTCAGCTTCCTTTATCCATGGCACCCTCACCTCCCAGGGACTGGGTCCAAGCCCCACTGATTGTGACAGAACACTGAGGGGCTCCAGGAGTTCATTCTGTTCTCAGGTCAGGTTTCCATGTCACACTAATTAGGCTCCTAGATATGAGTGCAGTGCCAGGCACAAGATTGAACTGGGGAAGACATTGAGTATTGAACAGTGTGCACTGCAGCCTTACTGACTGCTGAAACTAAGGCAGCCCTGGGCAGTTTTGAACCACCAGGGACCACGACCTGAAGTCAACACCTGCATAGAACTACCTGACCAGGCACCCAGAGCCCTGGACATGGAGGCAAGGCGAAGCTTCTGCTTTGAAAGATCTATATGATTACAGCACAAAGGGGAGGAGTAAGAATAGGGCAATTCCTGCAACCCAGGGGCTAACCCTAAGAAAGAGTGGATTGTTTCCCCAGCAGGAGAGTGGTTAAGGGTTGCTGGGGTTCCCTCACCCTGTAGGGCTGTGCACCCTCCCGGTGAGCGAAAGGGGTGAAGCATTCAAAGAAAGCTGGTACACTAGCCTGGGACTCTGATCCAAAAGCTGGAGGTGCTCTGTCAATTTCACAGTCAGTGTTGATACCCTGGGGGAGATGGGGTTTGCTAAACACTTGTGTAGGTCCTTAGAGGGTTAGGGTGGTTTACTGTGTTAAAGAGGCTGCTTGTCTGATATCACAAGATGAGTATTAACCAGTTTGTATAAGGCCTCAGGCACTACAGAATCCTCTCCGATCTTTTATCTTCATTTTCCTCTTCCTTCTCAGGAAGAGAGGCCAGAAGGAAAAGAGAGCCCAGATTTCAGAGGGGGAGTAGTGGGGAGAGGCTCTCTGTGCCTAGCCCCAGGCAGGCAATGGCTAGCATGGCTGCATAGAGAGGAGAGTGTAGAACCAGTCTTGTCCTCCCATTGACTGGTCCAGTAGGAAAGTGCAAAGAGATTCACCGGCACTGGGTGCCGCCCACTCCTCGCCCTTAGCCTGAAGCCCTTCTCTGCACCTCCATGCAAATACATAAGTAGAAGTGCTGCCTTCCGTCCACTACATCCAGCAGGCCTCAGGAGATCTGCACAAGAACGGGGCCAGGTGATGCTCATAACTCACTCAGGACCAAACCTCCTGTCACTACCAAGCACTGCATAGCACCCCACTACTGCTCAGAAACGCAACTCATGGGTGAATGCATCCAGCTTCAGACACTATGCTTCTAAACAGATTTGTGCCCTAAACTTTTATAGAATGGACCAACAGTAGCAAAGTCATTCCTAACAAAATAATAAATTTCAATTTGGAAACGCTTGAGCACAACTAGAGTAGAAGATACAACAAAGATGTGACACTGGATGTAGATTGGATTTAGAAGTATGTTTTGATGTTTTGAAATAGGGCTAACATGCATAGCAGAGACATGGAGCCACAGTGACTTCTATTGAAACCTCCAGCTGTGGGGTGCAGACCAGGCAGGGAAACAGCCAAAAATCAAGAGCAAATGCAAGCCAGTGAGCACGTGCCTTCATGGTTGTGGGGTGTGTCCCCACCGCCTATCTCGGGTTGTGGAAGGATTTTCTTCAGAGCAGTCTTTGAGACAGCTTAGGGTCATGGAAGGCCTCACTTCCCATTTTCTCACTTTGAAGAGAAGGGCAGGAGAAAGAAAAGGCAGAGCAGGGAAAGAGATTCCTTAATCACTGCTGTCATGTCTTGCAAGTTCTCTTGCTGCTCACCCCTGACTTCATGTGGGTGGTCACAGACGGAGATGTGATGCTGTTAACTTGTGGGGCCCGCCCAGGACCACTCATTACTTGTACAGCCCCTGGCAGCCTGGCACCCAGAACAGGGCCTTGGAGTGTCCACAGCCTCTACCCTGCATTAACAAGGAACAGATGGTGTCTGCCTGTCTTTCAAGAACAGGCCTGTGTCACCCAAAGGTGGAGGAGGAAATACAGGCTGCACAAATTCACTTGGCCCCTCTTTATGGTACTCATTTATATACCTAGCAGCAGTCCAGCTCATCAAAACCCCTCTCTTCCCCAACATGTGAAATGGGTACAGAGTGGCTGGGGTCAAAGTGCAAGGAGCGAGGAAGAGCCTGGAGGTGTGAGTGGGTGGCACAGAGCAGGTGTCCACAGTGGAGCCTAGCCCACAGCAGGGCCACCACCTGCATAGTTCTTCCTTGGACCAAGAGGAGGGGGCTGCAGGTGAAGCAGTGTGGTTGAGCAGTGGGTGTGAAGGTGGCAGGAAGGTGGCCGGCCTGGTTTCCTGGCACTGCCGTGATCAAGCACCACCATCAGGGTAGCTTCAGCAATAAAGATGTGTCCTCACAGCTGTGGAGACTAGAAGTCTGAAATCACATGGGGGTTTGGCTTTCTGCAGAGGCTGGGAGAAAGGGTCTGTCCCAGGCCTGTCCTGCCTGGTGGCTGCTGCAGCTGGCATGGTCGGTGTCACTCCCACCTCCTCTCGTCTCCACAAGAAGCTGTGTGTGTCTCTGTCCCCTCCTTGTAAGAACACCAGGCATATGGAACTGGGGTCATTTAACATTAAATAAATATTAAATCAGGTTAACATGGTCAATGTTAGGTTCTTGCGCAGGAGAGTGGCGGAGAGACAGCTTGCTCAGCTGTGGGGGAAATAGGCGGATGCCAGGGACACTGAAGAGGGAGGAGCAAATGGGGCAAGTATAATCCTCTCTATATCACTGTGGCCAGGTGTTTGGCCAAGTGGGAAGTCCAGGGTCTGTACCTTTAACCTCAATAGCAAACAAGAAAACACAAAAGCTCTACATGTTGCTGTTGAGATTTTCCTATGAAATGCATTTGCCAGTGTGGCCCTTAGGTCTTCCTCCTTCACGGACCCATGTGTTCTTTCCTCCCTAAGGTCATTGCACAGCTCTGTCAGTAAACTCTCTTCATAAATGGACGGTTTTAAGATTTCATTTCATTTAAAAATGTAATAAATGTTGGAATAAACTCTGCATCCCCATTGAGGAAGGACTGTTTCCAGGTTAACGTGGCCGATGACCTGTCCTTTAGAGCCCCCAATGTGGGTTTGCTCCAGCAGTTTCCTTGTGAAGTCAGGCCATCCTCACATCCAGGTGCTCTGAGGTCATCCAGCACTCACCTCCCAGGGAAAGCGTGCAGCTGTGGATGTGCTCCTCATGGAAATGCACCATCTATCATTTCCTTTTGGATTTCTTGATTAATTTTTTTTTTTTATTCAGCAAAATTGCCTTTGTTCCAAATGGAGTATGCCTGCCTCAACAGGCTGTTCAATTCTTTCATCAAAAACAGGTATGGATGTCACAGGGCTGTGAGGTGCAGCACAGGGAATATAGTTGATTAACCATGCATGGTGCCAGGTGGGTACTAGACTAATCGGGGATCGCTTTGCAAATGACATAAACATCTAACCACCATGCTGTACACTTAAAACTAATATAAAATAATAGTGAATGTCAACTCTAATTGAAAAAAAATTTTTTAAAGCAGTTGTGTATGTGACTGGGTGAATTGGGTGATATATGGACCAAGCAATCAAAGAAATTCAGTGACTTCTGTGTTTATTTATTTAGTCACAAATTTCAAAACATTTGAAAAAAAATGTTTTTAAAAAGCTAAAAAATTAACATAAGGTATAACCACTTTTAATACATTGCTGAGACTGTCTTGGCCAGGGGTTCTCAATCCCCAGGCCACAGTATCAGTCTGTGGCCTGTTAGAAACCGGGCTGCACAGCAGCAGGTGAGGAGCAGGTGAGCAGCAGGTGAGCAAGCGAAACTTCATCTGTATTTGCAGCTGCTACTTAGTGCTGGCATCACTGCCTCAGCTCTACCTCAGATCATCAGGTATTAGATTCTCATATTAACACTGGTTCCTGGTGCCAAAAAGGTTGGAGACCGCTGGCCTTGGCAACCCTGACACAGGTTTTGAAGTGAGCAGGTGTACCTCAGGAGAAGGCTGTCCTAAAACAAGCAAGAACACTGCTCAAGTGAGTCAGGCTTTGAGGCAGGGAGATTGGGTGAATACTTGCGCCTGAGCAGACACAGAGAAACCAAGAGAAGGAGTGGCTTGGCCAAGTGTCTTGGTTCACATTCTGTTGCTGCACACCATAGAGGTCAGCTCAAGCAGGGCAAGCCACAGGGAACTTCCTGTTGACCCCAAGCCTGGATGGCAGGGCCTCCCATTGGACAGAGCAGGTCAGTAAAGGCAAAGGTTTGTGTTGGTCATCAAACCTGCAGGACAGGTTTAGCCAGCCTTCACTGAGCAGCTTTTCTGAGCAGCCGGCACTCACCCAACACCGCCCCCCCCCCCCCCCGCCGCACGCCCGGGCCAGTCTCAGAGTGATTAGTTATTGGTGCAGCTGCTCAGGGGTCAGATGGCTCCAGGATGGCATCCCTGATCTGAATGACACATTTTATGGGAACACAGCTGTAGGCATCTGGGGACGTTAAACATGTCCACAACCAGGTGATCCTCAGAGATTCTGATCCAGTGCCTGGAGAGCAAGGACAGGGTCAGGGGGATGCTAAAGCTCCTTATTCTTTAATTCTCTCTCAGAAATTCACACGCTTTCTCAGTGAAGAAAGACAGCCTGCTAATCAGAGGCTAGAGAAGTACAGCCACAGCCAACAACTGCTCCATTTGCTGGGCTCCCCCAAAGCAGAGAGCACTTTGTGTTGGTGTTGCTTGTGTTTGTCTGTGGTGGTCTTTGCTCTGCAACCATTACACTGAGTCACTCTGGCTTTAATGGGGCGGCCATGAGCCTTGAAGGAAATGTTTGCCAACCTCCAAGACAAACAGAATCTTTTTCTTCTTTTGAATAGCCTCATGGTAGCTAGGAAAGACGAGGTTATGTTGTGGTGCAAGTACTCAGGACATTTCACTGTCTGAAAGATTAGTCTTTTCGTCCAGAGGGACTCGGTTAAGTGAGCATCCACTGTCTGGTTCTGCCCCAGCAAGGCCTCAGGAGGCCCCTGCCAGAGACTGGGCAGTTCAACCTCTGGACAAGAGGCCTCTGGTGCCCAAGAAGGGAAAAGGCTTGTAGAAGTCTCACAGCGCCCTGTGTCCATACCTTGACCCTAAAGAAATTAATGCCACTACTCTTCTCATCCCGTTTGTCCTAACTGGTCACATGGCTTCACTTGCTGCAGAGAGGCTGGAGTGAGGTCCCAGGAGGATGAGAGCGGGAGCCAGGCACTGGGCATGTCCACCTGCCCTCCTTCTGTACACAGTGAGGAGGCAGGCACACCCATGTGGGTGTGTGGGCAGACACAACACTGTGTCCCAGCCCATGTCGGCACTCATTCTCTGAGCACAGGGACCCCACAGCCCTCCTGCACCAGTGGTCAGGAATCCACTGCCTGCCAGCCTGAGGATGAGGGACAGGCAAAACAGACACCACTCCCCACCCCCACTGTGTGCACATTCATCAGTTTAGGCTCCTGAGGACATGCACCTCCGTGCTCTACCTGGACCTGCAGTGCCGCAAGTCTTCGCAGGGTGCAGTGTGGGGCGCATAGTAGGGTTAGACTGGCAATGCAACACCAAGGGGCCCAGAAGCCCCAGCACCCCCTCAGGGAGTGCACGGGAATGTGGAGCACCAGGCCCAGCAAGAGCCCCTGAAAGTGACTCTGCTCCTCCGCAGCCATGTCCCTTCAAAGAGATGGCTCACAAGGGCAGGTCCAGGTGCAGTCTGTCAGCCCGGCCTCCAGCAGCTCTCCCAAAACCCCACCACTAGGAAAAGCCTCATCTGAGGGGTGAGAGTGGGAAACAGGGGGAGACACAGCTGTGAGGTCAGGGAGATGTTCACTCACTAGGCCTTGTCCTGAGCTAGGACCCAGCTAGATGAACACCTGCTGGGAACCTGGAGGGAAAGGCCTGCTAGTCTGTCTCAGAGGGGTTGGTGGTCCTGAACTGAGGGGTGAGAGGTATGTGACTTATTGCAGTGACTCCATATGGAAGACAGAGGTCCTCCGGAAGGAGTGAGAGGGAGGGCTGGAATTAAGAAAAAAAGAGGTTTGGGAAAGAAGGTGACCTGAGTGTGGTGGAGGGCTATCTACCAAGAATCTGAGTACAACGCTATGCAGGGGAAGCCAGTAGATGAAGCCATGAACTGGAATCCAGGGGCGACATGAGTATATTTGAAAGATGGTGTTCTGAGGTTCTGAGCAAAGCCTCGCTTCTGTTAGCTTCTGTGTGCTTCTGTGTTAGCTCATTAAGGAAAAGCAGAGCAGAAGGTCTACCAGCCACAGCGGCTCTGAAGCTGTGCTTAGTGAAAAGGAGAATGAGTTGTCTGTAACAGCTGTGTTGTGCTGTGACCTGTGGCTTCTCTCAACAGCCACTCCACAGGCTGTGCTCATCCTTCTGAGTGCTAACCTCCATTCATCATGGAAGAGAAGTCACATTTTTCATAAAGGCTGGGAAAATAAACATGTTCTACCCATGCTCACCATCCCCATGGACGGGGGTCTGCAGAACCTGGGAGGGCCCTGCAGAGGTAGGCACATGGGCTCAGGCCACCTTACCCTGACTCTGTGAACAGCACCCACAGGGGAAATGGGGTGCGAAGGGCCCAAGCATCAGCCAGGTGGGCAGATAGCATGCCTGGAAGAGAGCAAACACTGGGTCCGTCACTTGACCGGAAACTATGTGCCTGTAATTTATAGTCTATGCAGCTACAAATAGGGTAGTGGTCGGCTGGAGCATAGCCTGGATTCAGGGCAGGAAAGGGGGACTTCCGTGAAGCCCAGGCCGAGCTGTGGGGTCCTTGATTGTTTTGTCTGTTGATGTTGCCGACATGCCTGGCAAAGCATTGGGCACATACGTGCCGAACAGAATGACAGGCTTTCCTGTCTGAGCAGGATCTTTGAAGTCCTCCCATCTGTCCATTTTTCTTTCAAGATGAGGAAACAAAACTCTCTTGGTGCCAAGAGCTACACACTAGGGCAAGAGGTGGCTGGCAGGAGCCCAGAGCATCTACCTGCCGACCTTTCACATGTTCACTTTCTGCCACATCTTACGGCCCTGATACAGTTGTTACAAAAGCCATTTACACGTAGACTTGAACAGGAGATGGAAAGTTCCAGAAGCCTCTGAGTACAGTGTTAGGTGTCCCTGACTCAGGTCTGGGTACCGTGAGGGGTGTGTCCTTGACTAAAACTGAGCAGTGGTAGAGGAGTCAGACTGGATTCTCTGGGCAGAGATTCATGAAGCAGGTTTGGTTCTTGCCCTCCCTGGGAAATGGGTCCAGAGTCCCCTCCTTCTGGTAGCTGCTAGTATGATGGGCTTCATGATGGGCCACAGGGGATTCATGATGGGCCGCAGGATGAGAAGGCGCCTAGGGACCTGTAACCCTTCCCATGCCACCCACCCAGCTAGGCACGGAGAAAAGTCTCAGTGGAAGGTGAGAGCACAGCAAGCTCAGGCCTCTCCTGAAGTCTGGACTCCTCCCTGGAGCCCCATACACTTCATCACGCTCACGGTGGCCAACACGGATCTCATGTGGGTGACAGTTATTAGGACTGGACTTGGATGATAGACCTGGGTGAGAGCGCAGTGGGCTTTTGTGTCTGGACAGGTCATCATGAGCATGACCATGTGAGTGGCTGAGCAGGAGACCACGCACGTGTGAGTGACAGTCCCCTGCCACCTTTTGGGTCTGGCAGGCAGTGGAAGACCTCTCCTGCACACCACTCTTTCCTGTATGCAGAGCCAATGTGAGGGGCGGTGGTTTAACCCCCAACTCCGTGTCATCAGCGAACCAGGCTCCCCGGGGCTCTGGGTATCCCTGAGACCAAAATAGAGTGGCACTCCGGAGAGAGCTCCACTCAGCACAACATCGTGGAAAACTCTGAACACGGTAAACTGGTAAACAGTATTTTTTAAACGGTTAAGTCTCCACAAATGCTCCTAAAGGCATACAGTAAATGAAGACAGTTACTCAGGAAAATGCAGTAAAATTCAGTAAAAACAGTTCAAAAAGTCTTTGAACCAGATCATGCCCTGCCCCTCTCCCAGCTCTTCGAGAGGGACACTGCGCCCGCAGCACGAGGACGCAGCGCTCCTCCTCTGCTTCCAGCCCGCACGTCTTCGCCGCACCACAGCCGTGTGTGGCCCGCCGCTGCCCTCCTAGCTGAAGACACTGAGCTCCCGGGGAGTGTGCTACAGGTGGGGCTCCCCTCCTCTGAGGGCTACCACTCGCGGAGGGGCCCTCCATCTGGCGAATGCCGCGCTGACTGGGCTCTGACCGCCCGCCCTAGCTCGCGGGTCAGGTTTCCGTGCAAGAAGAGCACTGGGAGGTTCCGAGGCCGGTGCCACCCTGCCCCGAGCACTTGGCTAGCAGCGCAGAGGCGCGGCTCAGAGCAGCCTGCGGTCACCGGTCGCCAGCACCAGGGTGGGGCTCGCAGACCCCTCTCAGAGCCGAAGCCACCGCAAGCCATTCCCTGGAGAGAGAACTTCATTTGCGGCAGTGATGTTCAAACCTCAGAGCGCTGTAACTCAAGGAGGTCTTGGCGACAGGGCGTGGGGAAGCGCTCCCGGCCTCACAGGGGACACAGGCTAAGCTGCAGGCCCGCAATCAGCCAGAGAGAAAGAGGAGACGGCTGATGCACTCTACCGTGGCCTCAAGGAGTTTCAAACACAAACTTGGGGAACCATCCCTTTAAAGGAACCCTAATTTGGTTTTCGTTGTGCTGGGGGGCGTATAGGAGATTGGGCTTTTAGGGGATCTTCTAAAAGAATGCAGTTTTAGTATTTGCCAGGGCAGACACTGATCTATAGTAATTAAAGTATCCCAAGACCAGGTATGTGGAAACATGCCTTATTAGATAAAAATGATGTGTAACTTGCAAATAAATTAATAATTGAGTACCCCTCAAGTACTCGGCAAAAAACTCTCCTATTGTCATGAGTAACCTAACTTCTAATGTTTACTTATTTAGCAAACCTTTAAATATTATAAATTTTAATGCAGTAATAAATGTACATGTTTAATATAAAATAGTACAGGAAGGGTGGGAGAACCTGGGGGAACCCTGGGGAAGGAAAAGAAAGAGGGGAAAAGGAAGAGAGAGAAGGAGGAGGAGAGGGAGGAAGGCCTCTAAGGGAACTTCCCCATCTCTGGACTTGTCCTCGGAAGTAACTACCGTTAACTGCTTCCAATTTCAGTTCTTCTATAGTCACCTCTATATCTTCCAGTAAGGTTAGATCGCTAGTTCTTCATCAACTTTAGATATTCTTTATTTTCCTACTATGATAGGCAAGGACTTAGGTCCTTTCACCACAACTGCCACCTTCCAGCACAATTGTATCAATATTTTTAGCTGTATTTTTAATTGTATCGAAAGCAACAATAATCAATACACATAGTTTTCCACTGACTACAGGCAGTGTTCGTTGGCTCCCCACCTTGCAAGTGGAGGCATCAGCGCCTTCTCCCTCCTCCCTTTTCTCTATCTACTCTGTTCCCTCGCAGGAGAAGCCTGACTTGGTGGAATGTGTCTGTAAACAGTTATGCCTAGGGCATTGCTGAAACAAGAGAGCAATCAAAGACCTTCCCAAACTGACCTCAGGAGGATTGTGTCAGAGGCATGTCTGCTGTGTCCCCTGAGAAGCCTCAGCAGAGGTTCCTGCTGCAGTGGTGGGGAAGGTCAGCTGAGAGCAGAGACATCGTGAAGCAATCCCACCAGTCAATACACAAGTAAGCAGGCAAATGACAGTAACAAGGCTCTGGGGTTTGCTACCCAGAGTTACTACAAAATTTATCTAAAAAGTGCAGTTTCCAGCAAAAATTATGAGACATGAAAAGAAAAAATAAGTGTGCCCACACACTGAAGAAAACAGAATAGGAATTACCTGTGTGAGTGACATGTTAGCCAGGGCCCTCCAGAGAAACAAAACCCACAGGTTGTGTAGAGAGAGACTCATTTTAAAGAATCAGGTCATGTGATTATGGAGGCTCAGCAAGTCCCAAACCTGCAGATCAGACCAACAGTAGACCCAGGGAAAAGTCCCAATTTAAGTCCAAAGATGACCGCTGGCAGAATTCTTTCACCTTCTTGTGAGTAGCATCTTTCTCTATGAAGACCTTCATTAACTGGATGAGGTACACCCACATTATGGAGGGTGATATGCTTTCCTTGGTCTACAAACTTACTGTTAATTGTATCTAAAAAATACCTTCACAGAAACTCTTAGAATGTTTGATCAATTATCCAGTATGGTGGCCTAGACAAACTGACACATAAAACTATCACATTTCTGCCCTTTGTCAATTTGGCAACTATACATATCTCTCTAAGTAAATGTCCAAATAAAGACAATAACAAGGTTACACTTCCATCGGACATGACACAACTACCCTATGTCCAATGACAAACACACACACTTTGCACCAGAGGGGTTACAAAGTCCTTTGGTGACATTTACTCCTTTCTTGATATCTCACAACCCTAAATCCTGTGATGTAACATTAACAGTACTTAAATACTATGATATAAAGTCAATAATCTTATCTTACCCAATAAGAGAATAAGAAATGTAAGGAAGAAAAAGACATCATTTTTAGAGTATAGGAATGCTTTGGATTTTTGAACATCGATTTTATATCCAGAAACTTTACTGTATTTGCTTATTGTTTCAAGTAGTGTTCTTGTGGAGTCTTTAGGGTTTTCTATGTAGAGAATCATGTCATCCACAAATAGTGACAGTTTGACTTCTTTGTTTCCTATTTGGATGCCTTTTATATCTTTCTCCTGCCTGATTGCACTCACTAGGACCTCCAATGTTATATTGAATAACAGTAGTGATAATGGGTAGCCTTGTCTTGTTCCTGATCTTAGAGTGAAGGTTTTAAGTTTTTCACCATTCAGTATAAAGTTGGCTGAGAGTTTGTCATATATGGCCTTTATTATGTTAAGGTACTTTTCTTCTATACCAATTTTATTAAGTGAGGAAACAGCAACTTTAAAAGACATATTAGATCAGATGGAGTTTATAGATGTGCTTAGAACATTTCACCTAAAGCAGTAGAATATACTTTTTTTTTTTCAAATGCACATGGAACATTTTTTAATGTAAACCACATGTTAGGCCACAAAACATTCTCAATACACACATTTATAACAAAACAAAGGGGAAATACTGATAACAATTACAGTCCTCATCTCTGTAAGTGGTCACGTGGTCATAGCTGGTGTTGATAATCACTCTCTTCTACTGCCCATCGTATTCCCTTTGCCTTCAACAGGCACCTCAGCAGGTTGTAGTTCTTTACCTGGTGAAATGACCCAAACCGTCATGTCTGAAGGGTCTGGACCATTATTTGTCTTGCCTGGAATGAATTGTGGTGGTTTTCCACTGACCCCAATCACAAGTCACCTTAAGGGACCTCCTGTATTCAGACATACCCTTTGTCATGGACTGAGTATCTCCCCAAAATGCACAGGTTAAAAGCCTAATCCCCAGTGTGGTGGTATTTGGAGGTGGAGCCTTTGGGAGGTGATTAGAATTAGATGAGGTCATGAGGGCAGAGGGCTATCATGATGGGGTCAGTGGCCTTATAAAAAGAGGAGGAGAAATGAAGTATTCCTTGCATGCACCAAGGAAAGCCATGTGAAGACACATCAGGAAGAGGTTCTTCACCAAGAACTCAACCATGCTATGACACCGATCTCACAGCCTCCAGAATTGTGAGAAGTACAGGTGTTTTGTTTAAGCTATCCAGTCTATGGAATTCTGGCATAACATTCTGAACCAGGACATTCTGCCTCACCTCCACTGTGAAGCAGCAGTCTGGCTCCCCTTGGAGGTCAGAATCTAACACTTCAGCCGGTGTTTGCCATAACTCTCTGCTTTGCCTGTTGATTCAGAGGCACAAGGAGCCCACAGAGGCCGACTTGCAGTCTTAACTTCCAGTTCAATATAATCATTGTTACATCTCAGGGTTAAATTACTCCTCCCTCTGAAACTAAGACCTCTAGGCCAGCAAACAATAAGGCGTGCAAATAAGAAGCAAGAATTTTGCTAGTGGGTCACTAGGAGTAATAATGAGAGATGCCACTCCCATTTTCACCCCTTGATTCCTTGACCCATGGATCCTGGCCATGGGAGAACAGCACACATATTGGACACTGATTCAGAGCAGATACAATCTGCTAAGGAACCGTTCCTTAGCCCTGCAAGGTACTGCCACAAGGTATTGTCACTGTAACTGAGTCTTCAAAAGGCTATTATACACTATTCTGTCAAACTAGCTGCCTCATGATGGTGAGGAACAAGGAAAGACCAGAGAATTCTATGAGCCTAGGCCAAGTCGAATGTCACATTTCTTTTGTTGTGATATGAGTTCCTTGACCAAGGCATTCTGCGAGTCCACAAGTAGTAGTTTTAGTAGAAACACTGCATACAGGAAAGACAAATCTGTATCCAGAGTAAGTATCTCTTCCAACAAGGACAAAACACTGCCCCTTCCCTGATGGGAGTGGTCTAATGTAATTAATCTGCTAAGTGGCAGGCTGACCACCCCAGGAAAGAATGTCATAACAGGGGCTCAAGCGTCAGTTCTTGCTACTGCCAGATTGGGTGCCCCATGTTGGCTGTAGCCAGGTTGTCCTTGGTAGTGGTTGTCCATGTTGTTGAGGCCATTGGACAATGACAAGAGTGACTGGGGAAAGAGGTTGACACAACTGGCCTTTCTAGCCATTTGATTATTAAAATCCTCTTCTCTTGAGGTCATCCTTTCATAAACATTTACATGGGACACAAGTATCTTCATGTTTTGTGCCCAGTCAGAGAAGTGTATCTAAATTCATCTTTCCCAGACTTCTTTGTCACCAATGGTTTAATCATGTTTCTTCCAAGTCCCTGACTGTCCAGACAAAGCATTAGCTACAGCCCATGAGTTAGAAAGTAATCACATGTCTGGCCATTTTTCTCTCTTAGCAAAGTGAACAACAAGGTTCACCGCCCACTGAGGAGCTTTCCTTCACCAAGAAATGTCCCCAACAGGGGCTGTGTGCTATACTGTTCACTTAGGGTCATATTGTGCAGAACCTTCCACAAACCAGGCCTGGATCTTTTTTCCCCTGTCCATTGACTGGAGGCAGGCTGCAAGTGCAGGCTGGCAGAAAGAAGGCTGTATAACAGGATTGGAGACCAGGGTTGCATGTGCCACTTTACGTAACTCATGTGAGGCCTGATCACATAGGTGCCACTTTCATCTGATGAGCTCACACCCAACCTTGTTGCTTGATGGGTCAGAGGACATCCAGTTCATGATGGGTGGCTAAGGTTGCAGGGTAGCTTAGTGGCCCATGGTCAAGTGTTCATTCTCTAGCAAGGCCCAGCAACAGACGGGAAGGTGCTTCTCAAAAGTGGAGTAGTTGTCTACAAAGGATGGAGAGCTTTGCTCTCAGATCTTTAGGGCTTGAGCTCTGACCCACAACCAGGGACTGTCAAAGGCTCCAAACTGTATCCTCATCAGCCAATGACACTTCAGGCTCCCTTGGACCTGATAGGCCACATGACCAGGTAAAAGAGCAGCTGGTATAGCCTCCTCTTATTCTGGGCTCCACTCATAACTCATAGCTTTGGGCCGCTTGGCAAGTGGACTAGAGCCACACACCCAAATGTGGAATAGATGGCCCTTAAATCCAAAGAGGCCACTGGGGGGTCAAGACTCTTTCTTGGCAACAGGAGAGTCCAGATGCAACAACTTTTTTTTGCCTTGGGAGGGGCATCTCCACATGTTCCCCAGCCCTGGGCTTCTGGAACCTCACTGGGGTGGGAGACCCCTGATGCACACAGGTCTGACCAAGAAATCCAGAGAAGTGCCACTTCTGCCTCATTGGGCCTGTTCCTCATAATGTCATAACTGCAGTGAAGCAGTGTGATGTCTGTCAAAGGCAAGGCCAGCAAGATTCCTACAAACTAAATGATGACCCGGAGCTAGAGAGCTCGTGCAGTGAAGGCTGTTGATGACCTTGCAGCTGAAAGCAAACTGCTCTGGCTGGTCTCTACTAGCAGAGGTGGAAAAAAAAGCATTCCCCCAAGTGGTGTCTACACACCAGGTCCTGGGAGGTGTTGATGTGCTATGGCAGTGAAACCACATCTGGCACAGCAGCTGCAATTACAGCCACCATGTGGTTAAGCCTAGAAGAATCCACTGTCAGTCTCCAGATCTGTCTGTCTTCTGCAGGGTAAACAGCAAGTTGGATGGAGATGTGATGGGAATCACCACTCCTGCAACTTTCAGACCCCTAAGGGTGATACTTTTCTTTGAAGTTGCTTCAGGGATGCAATGTTGCTTCCAGTTTAGAATTTTCCAGGTGGAGGCAATTCTGGAGGTTTCCACTCAGTCCCTCCCACTATTATAGGCCTCATTCCAGAGCTTGGGGACACAGTGTGGGGTTTCTACCAGCTATTGACTGTGTCTCTTCCAGGATTGGAGAAGTAACCACAGATTGAGTTCAGGGAGCCACTGAGCCAACCTTGAGGTGGACTTGACACGACCTCCATGAGCCCCTACTGTGATTGATGGACCACAGTGACACTTCAGGTCTCCTGGATCATTGTCAGGTCGGGACCAATGTCTGGTAGACCCTGAAGTACCTGAGTATTTCTCTCCCCGCACTGCACAGACACCCTGTAAGTCTCTTGGGGAAGACTGGGAGAAATATTAATGGTATCGATTTCTGTCAGTGTATCAAAGTCCTTTCTCCTCTTGTTTTAGGAGTTTTGGGTATGTTAACTGGCTCAACTGTGGGAATTAACTGGGAATTTGTGATTCTGTTTTTATAATCCAGGTTTACTCAACCTAGAAATCTATTTATACAGATCAGGTAAGAACTTAGTAGACTTGCCACTTCTCTCACCTCAAGAAACACCATGGTCTGCTGCCAACACCCAGGTCTGCAACAGTCAGCCTGCTTGATTGCTGCTTTGATCTGCTGCTCATTCCAGTAACCACACCACTTTGCCTTCCATGGCTGAGGGCAGCCACTTGGCCCCTCCCACCCCTGATCCTGTTATTTCCATTTAGTTTCCCCAAGCCAGTGACAGCACTTTTCACTATAGTTCCTGTCCATGGAGAAGAGTGGTGACAGGGCTCTTCAAGGGTGCTCACATACCCACTTCTTGGAGTCGTGATGAGAGATGTGTCCTCTGGACAATCCTAAGACAGAGGAGCAGGTTCCAAATGACAAGCCCACTGTAATGTCTCAAGCCACTTAAGTTTTGAATCCCTCCCCCTATCACACACTAAGGCAGGTCTAGAATTTCAAGTTCATGTGTCAGTGAACCAAACAAACTTGTACAGCCTGTCCTAAAGCCCCAAGCTGCAATGTTAATCCAGAATCTTTGCTCAGTGGGCCCATAACAATAAATTTGGTCTGATCCAAGTTTATAATTCTTGCACCATTATTTAATACTCTTTACATGTATTTCCAAGATTTCTGTCTCTGTAAGTTGGGAAAATCAAGTAGTTCTCTTAGAGTATAGCACGACTCTCCATACCTCAGCTTTGGGGGCTTGCTAGGACTTGTGTCTAGTTACGCACAGGTCTGGAAGCAAAGAGTGGTAGAGGGGTGGGTCTTGAGGGGAACCAACAGCATCTTGCAAGGCAATAGCCTCAGGATAAGTCATTATAGTTTCCTCAGACAATGCAGGGTTACTCTCAGATGGAACTGGAGAGGCTACCTCCATTGGAAAAAAAGACTCATCAGAATTTAGAGGTTCAATGTCCCAGGCTTCATCAGAGTCTTCCAATATGTCTCCATTCCAATTTTCAGGGTCCCATCCCAATCAATCACTTAATTACCCTGCTTTAATAGTAAAGTTTTTTAATCAATTTGCATTGTAGTTCAGTCACTCATGGAATGAGACTCAGGATCTGATTTTCAGCAGTCTCAATTTTGTAGATACAGAAAAGAAGTGTCTATTTCAGAGTAAACACAGAAATTTCCAGGTCATTTACACAGCATGTGAACTGGGGATTTCCACCCCTGGGCTTATCTTTTCCATTCCCTGCTTTGTGCAGCAACATTAGGAGCCAATAACTAATTCCATTATAATTGTTGGTTTAACAAAAATGTTTAAGATATCAAATGCATGGTCACCCAGAATCTTTCTTTTTATGAGTGTTTGAGTAAGTGCATGCAATGGTGGTTTTTTGTTTATTTCTATGTTACATCACAACGTGAACTATCATTATTCTTTTTTACTACTGAAAATAGATTCTTTAAATTTCATGAGATTAGAAAGTCAATTCCAGAAACCCCAGAACCAATTCAGAAAAATCATTCTTGGTACCAAAATCCATACTAGTGTTCTCCAGAGAAACAGAACCAACAGTATATATATATATATATATATATATATATATATATATATATATATATATGACACAGAGAGAGCGTCAGAGAGAGATTTATTTTTAGGAATTTACTCAGGTGCTTGTAGAGACTTGGTAAGTCCAAAACTTGGTAAGTGCAGGTTTGGCTGGCAGAGTTGAGACACTCAGGAAAGAATTATAGCTCAACTCCAAAGGTGGTCTGCAGGCAGAACCTCCTCTTTTTCTAGGGAAGCCAATCTGTTTCTAGTAAGATCTACAACTGCTCAAAAAAAAAAAAAACTATCAACCACAAAATTTGTATTCAGTAAAGCTGTCTTTCAAAAAAGAAAGAAAATACATTTCAGGGTTAAATAAAGAGAGAGAAATTTGTTACTAGCAGACCAGTCATACAAGAAATATTAAAAAGTATTGATGATAAAACAAGTGAAGCCAGAAAGTAATTTGCATCTATACAAAACAACAAACAACAGTGGTTAATGTAATTATAAGTGTAAATGCATATTTCTCCTCCTTTTTTAACTAATTTAAAAAGCAGTGTTACAAAACAATATGTATGTAATTTACTGTTGTGTCTATAACATATATAAATGTAATATAGTGGCCAAAAACAGAATAAAAGAAGTGGATGAGGTACTTGGTTAAGATGGTTATTTTAATCTACAGGAACAAATCAAGAGAAACAGAAATTATAAGATATAAATATGTACTTATTCTCATTTCTTCTGTTAGCTTTTTAAAAAGACATGTAGTTACATAAAGTAAAAATTTTATCAAGTATTTTTAGCTTTATAACATTTATAGATACAGTAAGTAACAATAGTACCACAAAATGGGATAAAAGGGAATAAGCCTACAGAGCAGTCATGTTATCATGGTCATTGGAATTTACTTAGTACAAATCTAAAGTTGACAAATTAATATGTACACAGAAAGCCTTAAAACAACCACTGAGGAAATAATTCAAAAAATTTGTAGTGGAAAATTTATTTAAAATAAAACTCTGCATTAGAAGATATTAATGCAAAAGGAAGAAATAAAGGAGGTATAGAACAAAAAAGATATGAGACACATAGAGAACAAAAATGTAAATTGCAGAGATAAATTCAACTATATCCACAATAACATTGAATGTGAATGGATTAAATAATACAATCAAAATGCAAAGATCATCAGCCTGGATTAAAAATGCAGATCCAGCAAGCCTGATCCTGTCTGATCTCAGAAGCTAAGCAAGGTTGGGCCTGGTTAATACTTGGATAGGAGACTACCTAGGAAGACCAAGTGCTGTAGGCATAAAAAATAAAAAATAAGGGATTGTAAGCTGACAAGGTCCTTGCAATCTGTAAGGTCAACCAAGGTTGCCTCACCTAAAAGAAAAAAAATACAGATCCAATAATAGGCTATCTAGAGGAGACACACTTTAAATTAAAAAAATACAAAGAGACTGAAAGCAAAAGGATGAAATATAAACCAAAAGAAAGCTGGAGTAGCTACACTAATAGACAAAATAGGTTTTGAAACAAAATGTATTATTCAAGATACAAAGGAATCTTTTATAAAGATAAAAGGGTCAGTTCCTCAGAAAGACATAAAAATCATCAACACATATGGACTTAACAACAGAGCACTGAAAAACATGTCAGAAATTAAGTAAAAATAGACAATTCAACAATAATAATTAGAGACTTCAATATCCCATTTTCAATAATGGATAGAAAAACTAGACAGAAGGTCAGCCAGAGAACAGATGACTCTGACCTAATAAATGTCTATAGAACACTCTGCTCAACAAAAACAGAACATAATTCTGCCTAAGTGCACATGGAACATTCTTCAGAATATATCATATACAAGGCCACAAACAAACCTCAAAAAAATGTAAAAGGCTAGAAACAATACAAAGTGTGTTGTCGGACCACAATAAAATTATAAATCAATAACAGAAAGAAATTTAATACACTCACAAATACATGGAAATTAAATAATGCAGTCCTAAATAAGCAATGGGGCAAAGAGAAGTTAGAGAAGACTGAGATACACGAAAAGGAACATCTAAGATGTCACTCAGGTGGATGCAACTGATGGTCTGCACAAGTTCTAACTTCCCCTTGTTTTCCTGGATGTTTTCCACAGGGACTGCTAAAGTTATTACATCTCTCTCTAACCACTTAGAGCCCCGCCGATGGGGAGAAAACACCAATGAAACAATTGGCAGTGTGAAGCCTCTTGCAGGACCTTTGGGATAGCGTGCTCTGCAAAGACCTGACCCTCAGATTGTCTTTATCCTTAGAATGAGTTGGAAGACGCCACTTATAAGCTATGAAATGTTTTCTATGTTAGCAGATATGACTCTTATAAATTCTTTGTTCTGTAAGAGCTGCTAGAGTAGGTGCTCCAGCTGAAATGTGAGGAGAAGCTCCCATTGAGTGGTCTCCTATTCCTGCCTCAGTTGGTGCTGTGAGAGCTAAGAGAGTTTTTTACATGACCTTTTGCCAAGGAAGAATGTTAATATGATTTCAATCTTCTTAAATGTATTGAGAATTGTTTTGTGGCCTAACCCTGAAAAATGTTCCATGTGCGTTTGAAAAAAAAAGAATGTATATTCTACTGCTTTAGGCGAAATGTTCTAAGCACATCTACAAACTCCATCTGATCTAATATGTCCTTTAAAGTTGCTGTTTCCTCACTTAATAAAATTGGTATAGAAGAAAAGTACCTTAACATAATAAAGGCCATATATGACAAACTCTCAGCCAACTTTATACTGAATGGTGAAAAACTTAAAACCTTCACTCTAAGATCAGGAACAAGACAAGGCTACCCATTATCACTACTGTTATTCAATATAACATTGGAGGTCCTAGTGAGTGCAATCAGGCAGGAGAAAGATATAAAAGGCATCCAAATAGGAAACAAAGAAGTCAAACTGTCACTATTTGTGGATGACATGATTCTCTACATAGAAAACCCTAAAGACTCCACAAGAACACTACTTGAAACAATAAGCAAATACAGTAAAGTTTCTGGATATAAAATCGATGTTCAAAAATCCAAAGCATTCCTATATTCTAATAATGAAGCATCAGAAAAAGAAGTGGTAATTCTGGGAAATATGGCAGAGTAAGAGACATCCTCAGATCTCTCCCCTTGAAACAACAATAAGCTGAACATATAAAACTGAACAAATAACAAGCATACAAGCACGACTGAGCATGAGATCTGAGCATAAGAGCTACCACAGGTCAGAACCCCAGGTGTTCGGTGGTGGACTGGGAGAAATGAAGAAGATCTCTTGCAGCCTCCAGGAGGATGGGGTGAAGTGAAGGTGCGGCAATTTTCCCCGAACAGCCCTACCTGTGTTATGGACCGCACCCAGACAAGATGACTTCAGAGCCGAATTAGAATCAAAAAGAAAATTTTATTACGAATTCAAATCCGGGCTCAAGCTTCCACTGCCGCAGCAGTGAGAACAAGAGCCCCGATCCTTAGCATGAGGTTCCTTATATTAGGTTTATGGTGGGCTAACTTGGCGCGCGCGGGACAGGTTGCAGTTCCTTATTGGCTAACCATATGGCCTGATTATGGCCTGACCTTTAAGCAAGCAAATAGGATGTTTGGGCAGAGAATTCCGGCCCTTGGTCAGAGGGGATTGCAGTCTACCTTGCTGGGGGAATTTAAAATTTTCCATTCCGCCATCTTAGATCTTACATCGCCGTCTTAAATTCATAAGTTCTCATGACCCGTTACACATCGCCATCTTAAATACATAAGTTCTCATGACTCATTACACCTGGAAGTGCTGTGAGTTCCACGCATCCGGCAGCAGGACCCAGTCATCAGGGCAGAAAGCAGAGAAGCATGGCAGGACTGCAGAGAAACAACAGTTGATTTTTATCGGCCCTGGTTGCAAAACCAAGGTTGAGCCACAGCCTCCAACACCCAACCCAGAGAGCCCCTCCCTCCATACCCTCCTAGACTGATTATTGCAGAGCCCCAGGGGAATCTGAGCAAATGCTAACGAGACTGTTGCTGACACTTAAAAGTACCGAAACTGATGATAGTAAGTGTGATGACATATCTACGAGAAAACACTAGAGATTATTTAGGCTTTTATATAAAGCAGGGATCCAAGAGGGTTAGATGCCATCAACTGGAAACCAAAAGAAAAGTGCCTGCTTTACAACGGGCTCAAGAGAGACCTTTATATAATAAATCTTTCTGGAGAAACAGCAGAATACACTTCTATTAATGCCCAGGTGGAGAAATAGTCCATTAAACACCATGAACAACCAAGGAGACAAGGCATTTCAGAAAGAAAGAGAAAAACTTCCAGAAAATAAACTTGTAGACATAGAAATATGTGACTGAAAAGACAAAGAATTCAGAATGTTACTTGAGAAAAAGTTCAGTGAGATCTGAAACGAGTCATATCAACAATTTCAGAAAATGGAAAAAAAAAAACTAGATGAGCAGAGCAAGGAGGTTGAAACCCTCAAAAAGAACAGAACAGATCTTCTGGAATAAAGAACACACTGCAAGAGATGAAAAATAAAATAGAAAGCTTGGGAAATAGAGCCAACCAAATGGGGAAAAGGATCAGCGATATAAAAGATAGATATCTAGAAATAAATCAGAAAAAAGAAGAGAGAAATTAAGAATGAAAAATGATAAAAGAGAAATTCAAGAACTAGCTAATAACGTCAGGAGAGGAAACATAAAAATAATGGGCATTACCAAAGGTGAGGAAAAGGAGCAGGGACTATAAAGTATTTTCAGAGAAATAGTGGACAAGAATTTCCCAAATCTAAGGAATTACCTGGAGCTTGGAATTCAGGAAGTCAATAGAACACCCAATTATCTTAACCCAAAAGGTCTTCACCAAGACACATTGTATTAAACTTATCAAAAGTCAATGACAAAGGTAGAATCCTCAGGGCAGCCAGGGAGAAGAAAACAGTAACTTATTAAGGAAAATCCATTAGATTATCATCTGACTTCTCAGCATAAACCTTACAAGCTAAAAAGGAATGAAATCAAATATTTAAACAATTCAGTGAAAGGAACTACCAGCCTAGAATAATGTATCCAGCTAAGCTCTCCTTTAGATTTGAAGGAGAAATTAAGACCTTTCCAGACATACAAAAATTGAGGAAATTCTCCACTACAAGGTCTACACTACAAGAAATACTGAAAGGGGTCAGCTCACCTAAAACAAAATGACCAAAAAAAAAAAAAAAAGCGTAATTAGGAATAAAGTGACTGTTAAGCAAATAGAAGCAGAGGAGTGCAGTTTTCACTGAGAACAGGGCATAATAAGCTTAAATAATAAGAATTACCATAGCAAGATAGTAATGAACGTTCAGCATACATGAGACAAATTGAGATAACAATGACTGAAAAGGAGAGGATTCAAAGCTCCAAATTTACAAAGAGGAATGGAGATAAGGCACACACAGAAGAAAATGGACAACTGTATATATAACTATCTTTTTTCATATTCGTAATGGTAACCACACACCAAAGATTCTGAACTGAAGTATATAACATAAAACAAGAACCAGAGGCAAAACCTACAAAAGTCAACCAAAACAAAGAAAACAGAAACACAAGGACAAGGAAGCAATGGCAAACCCGAGCTACCAGAAAGCAAAAGGTAAAATGGCTATAAAAAGATCTCATATTTCAATAATCACCCTAAATGTAAGTGGACTGAACTCACCATTAAAAAGGCAGAGTTGCAGAATGGATCAAAAAACAAAACCCAACCATATGCCACCTCCAGGAGACACATCTCAGCTCCTAAGACAAATATAGACACAAAGTGAAAGAGTGGTAAATGATATTTCAAGCAAATGGCATTCAGAGAAAAGCGGGAATAGTGGTACTAATATCAGATTAAATAGACTTCAAAATAAATAAGGTGGAGATACTGAGGGACACTTTATAATGATAAAGGGAATCATGCACCAAGAAGATGTAACACTTATTAATGTCTATGCTCCCAATCAGAAAGCCCAGAATATATAAAGCAATTACAAACAGAACTAAAGGGAAAACCAGACCAAAACACTATTGTAGTAGGGAACCTAAATACCCCACTGTCAGATATAGACAGATCATTCCAATAGAAAATCAATAAGAAAATAACATTCTTAAATGACACATTAGACCAAATGGACATAATTGACATATACAGAGCATTCCATCCCAGAACAGCTATTTATATATTGTTCTCTAGTGCACATGAAACATTCTCAAGAATTGATCACATACTGGGACACAGATAGCCTCAACAAATATAAGAGGGTTGAAATCATACCAACCATATTCTCTGATCATAATGCTTTGAAGCTAGAGATCAACTGCAGAAGGAAATCAGGAAGAATCACAAATACATGGAGATTAAACAGCATGCTACTGAAGAATAACTGGGTTAGGAAGAAATAAAAAAGAGAGATCAAGAGATACATAGAAATGAATGATAGTGATAGTACAACATATCAAAACCTTTGGGACACCACAAAAGCAGTCATAAGAGGAAAGTTTATATCATTACAGGCCTATCTCCAAAAACAAGAATAAGCCCAAATAAACAACCTAATGCTTCATCTTAAAAAAACTTGAAAAGGAAGAACAGATGAGGCCTAAAGTCAGCAGAAGGAAAGAAATAATCAAAATTAGAGCAGAAATAAATTGAAAACAACAAAAAAAATACAAAAAAATAAATGCAACAAAGAGCTGATTCTCTGAGAAAGTAAAATTGGCAAACCCCTAACTAGACTCACTAAAAAAAAAAGAGAAAGGACACAAAATCAGAGGTAAAAGAGGAAAAATTACAACTGATATTGCAGAAATACAAAGGATCATAGAAGAACACATTGATAAAGTATATAACATCAAATTTAATAACCTAGAAGAAATAAACTGTGATGACGTGCTACTGAAAGGGTCACAAAGATGTAATAATGGGTTAAGGTTAAGAGCCTACATGCTAATCGCCATGTCTCGCTTCTGGACACCTGCTTGCTTGAAAAGTTATTGTTTGACTATTACTCCTGGAAACCTAACAGTTGCCCATGGGAACCTAACAGTTACCCATGGGAACCTAACATTTTAACAGTACACTTTCTGCTTCTGTACCCCCGCTTGCACAACCCACCTTTAGCTTAGACAGGTAGAGAATAGAAGAAATATTAAACCTTTGTGATTTAGACAGAATGAAGAATGAGATTTTGGGCTTAAAACCCTTGTATCTTTATGTTTCGGGGCTGCTCCTTTGGAAGGACAGCCGCCGGCTAATAAACTGCCTCTAATATCAGAGCACTCAGGTTGAGTCTGGTTATTCCGGTCACAACATAAACTAGTCTTAGAAACATGCAACCTTCCTAGACTAAATCAAGAAGATCTGGAAAATCTAAATAGACCAATCAGCAGTATGGACATTGAAACATTCATCAAAACCTTACTGAAAAGTAAAAGTCCAGGACCAGATGGCTTCACCAATGAATTCTATCAAACATTCAAAGAAACTTTAATACCTTTTCTCCTCAAACTCTTCCAAAAAATCAAAGAGGAGGCAATACTTCCCAACTCATTTTATGAGGCCAATATTACTCTGATACCAAAACCTGGTAAGGATAACACAAAAAAGGAAAAGTATAGACCGGTATCTCTCATGAACACAGATGCAAAAATTCTAAATAAGATACTAGTGAACTGAATACAGCAACATATTAAAAAGATTATACATCACGATCAGTTGGGCTTCATCCCAGAGACACAGGGATGGTTCAACATATGCCAATTGATTAATGTGATACACATCATTGTTGGGAGCAGTTTCTGCTGCCTGTCTTGCTGACAGAGTTAAAGTTGCCTGCAAGCTAGAAGTTTGCAAGGCAGGTAAGCTCATTACTACTGAAGGAGGAAGTTTGGCTCAATGTTTTTGCCCCAAGGAATAAGAGACAGAAAACAGGAACAAGGAGGTTTTGAGAGAAACTATGTAAATGTCAGCAATTGTTAGAATATCTGTGGGTTTTGCCTCTCATGCATTTCCAAGGGTATAATACTGTTCTTAATAAACTCGGGGCGCAGTATTTACTGTTAGCCCTCCTGACTCTATCTTCTCTCTCTCTCTCTCTCTCTCTCTCTCTCTCTCTCTCTCTCTCTCTCTCTCTCTTTCATTTTCTTTCTTTTCTCAATCCTCACTCCCCTCCCCCTCTCAGGAACTGTTCGATCTTAGCCGGCGGGCTCCAGCACATCATAAGAATCATATGATTATATCAATAGATGCAGAAAATCTTTAGACATAATACAACATCCATTTGTGATCAAAACCCTTCACAAAATCAGTATACAAGGAAAGTACCTTAACATAATAAAGGCCATCTATGACAAACTCTCAGCCAACATTATGCTGAATGGTGAAAAACTAAAAACCTTCTCTCTAAGATCAGGAACAAGGCATGCTGTCCACTATTGCCACTGTTATTCAATATAACATTGGAGGTCCTAGTGAGTGCAATCAGGCAGGAGAAAGATATAAAAGTCATCCAAATAGGAAACAAAGAAGTCAAACTGTCACTATTTGTGGAAGACATGGTTCTCTATACAGAAAGCCCTAAAGACTCCACAAGAACACTACTCAAAACAATAAGCAAATATGGTAAAGTTTCTGGATTCAAAATCAATGTTAAAAAATTCATATTGTATTTCCAATACTCTAATAATGAAGTGTCAGAAAAATAAGTAGAAAATAATAATTTATTTTGCAATTGCAGCAAAAAGAATAAAATACCTAGGAATAAATTTAACGAAACATGTGAAGGACTTATATAATGAAAACTACAAGACCCTATTAAAAGAAGTTGAAGAAGATACAAAAAAATAGAAAGATAGTCTGTGTTCTTGGATTGGAAGAATCAACATAGTTAAAATGACCATATGACCTAAAGCATTTTACAGATTTAATGCAATCTCCATCAAAATCCCATTAGCCTTTTTTAAAGAAATGGAACAAAAAATCATCAGATTGGTATGAAAGTACAAATGACCCTGAATTGCCAAAGCTATCCTGAGGAAAAAGATTGAGGCTTGAGGAATCACTTTGCCCAACTTCAAATTATATTACAAAGCAACAATAATGAAAACGGCATAATACTGGCAGAAAAACAGACACACGGACCAGTGGAAAAGAATCGAGAGTCCAGAAGTCAACACATATTTACATGGTAAATAATTTTCAACTAAAAAAGCCAAAAACACACAGTGGAGAAAGAAAAGCCTCTTCAATAAATGGTGCTGAGAAAACTGGAAAGCCACCCGCAAAAGAATGAAACTGGACTGTTGTCTATCACCACACACCAAAATTAACTCAAAATGAATTAAGGACCTGAGTATAAGACCTGAAACAAGAAAATGCGTAGAAGAAAACATAGGAACTAAACTCAAGGACCTTGGACTTAAAGAGGATTTTATTAATTTGACCTCAAAAGCAGAGTAAAAGCATAAATAAATGAATGGGACTACATCAAACTAAAAAACTACTGCACAGCAAAAGAAATCCTCAACAAGGTAAAGAGGCAACCATCTGAATGGGAAAATATATATGCAGGCAACACCTCCAATAAGGGCCTAATATCCAAAATACATTAAAAAAAAAACTCATACAACTCAATAACAACAACAACAACAACAAAAATCCAATCAAAAAATGGGCAGAGGACCTGAACAGACACTTCTCCCAAAAAGACATATAAATGGCCAACAAACATATGAAAAGATACTCAACATGGCCAGCTATTAGGGAAATGGAAATCAAAACCACAATGAGGTACCATCTCATACTTGTTAGTATAGTGGTTATCAACAAGACAAGAAATAACAAATATTGTAGAGAATGCAGAGGAAAAAGAACACTTATACACTCCTGGTGGGACTGCATATTAGTACAGCCACTATGGAAAACAGTATGGAGTTTTCTCAAAAAGCTAAGAATTGATCTAGCATATGATCCAGCAATCCCTCTACTGGGTATTTACCCCAAAGACTTGAAAACTCATATCCAAAAAGATATTTGCACACTGATGTTCATAGCAACATTATTCACAGTGGCCAGGACATGGAAGCAACTGAAGTGTCCTACGATAGATGATTGTCTGCAGAAGCTGTGGTACATATATACAATGGAATATTACTCAGCCACAAGCAGAGATGAAATACTGCCATTTGAGATAACATAGATGGATCTCAAAATAATCATGCTAAGTGAAATAAGCCAGACTCATGGACATGGACAATAGACTAGTGGTTACCAGATAGTAGGGAAAAGTGGGGAGGTAGATTGGGTCAATAAGGTCATAAATGTGGTGACAGAAAGAAATCTAACTATGAAAAGTGAATACACAATGTAAATATGTATATATAACAGTAAGATATGTGTGTGTGTGTGTGTGTGTGTGTATAACAGTATATATAAAGGAAGTTGTATATATATGTAAATGTACACCAGAAACTTACTGGATTTCATTAACCAATGTCACCATAAAAAATTAATTAATTAATTAAAATAAAGTCGCTGTTTCCTTGTTAATTTTCTGTCTAATTGATTCATTGATGTAATTGTGGTGTTAAAGTTCCCTGCTATGGCTGTATCACTGTGGATCTCTCCTTTTATGTTGGTCAATATTTGCTTTATACATACATGTTGGTGCAGAGATGTTTATAAGGATTATATCTTTTTGTTGGATTGATCCCTTTATCATTATGAGATGCCCTTCTTTGTCTCTTGTTATAGCCTTTGTTTTAAAGTCCATTTTGTCTGGTATAAGTACTGCTACCCCGGGTTTGTTGTTGTTGTTGTTTCTTTTTGCATGGAATATCTTTCCCCATCGCTCTACTTTCAGTCCATGTGTCTTTGGATCTGAAGTGGGTCTCTTGTAGGCAGCATATGTAAGGGGCTTGTTTTTTTAATCCATTCACCCACCCTAAGTCTTCTGTTTCAAGCATTTAATCTATTTACATTTAAAGTAATTATCGATAGGTGTGTAGTTATTGCCATTTTATTAACTGTTTTCTGATTGTTTTTGTAGTTATCCTCTGTTCCTCTCTTATTCTCTTGCTCCCTTTTTTGTATGTTAATGACTTTTTGTAGTGTTGTATTTGGATTCCCTTTTCTTTATCTCTTGTAAATTTTTGGTTTGTAGTAACCCTGTGTTTCATATATAGACTATGTTTATAGCAGTCTAAGTTGATGGTCACTTAAGTTTAAACTCATTCTGAAATCACTACAATTTTATTCACTCCTCCACATTTTTTTCTCATGATTTTTTACTTCTTTTGCATGCATATGTTGGTGTGTAACTCTTAATTTATTGTTGTAATTGCACATGATCTTCCTACTTTTGTCTTTCAACCTTTGTACTAACATTATAGTTGGTTGATCTACTGCTTTTACCAAGTATTTGTCTTTGTTGATGAGAATTTTTTTTCTATCCTATATTTTCTTATTTAAATTTTGACCCTCCAGCTGACCAGCTGTGAGTGCTGGCTATGATTATAGCAGACTAGCTGTTGTATGAATACTGACCCCATGAGGTGGGAGTCACTTTAGCAGGATTCTGGTGTCAGCCAAGACTGCCTTTGGAATATGTCAATTGTGGAGCTGATTGGGTGGGACTCTGGTATGATTTGACACACACCACCTGATATGTTGAATCTGAAGCCTTTTGGGAGGGCCTCTGGTGCAGGCCAAGGCCACTTGCACTGGGTTTGGGAGTTGCTTGTTTGGGTATGGGAGTAGCTTGGGAGAGGCTACACTGCAAAGTGAGGCTGGCTGCCACTTGTGGCTAGCATGTGGTCACTTAGTTAGAGCTTCATTCCAGGCCAAACTGCCACCATTTATGCCAGGCTTAAGGTCACCTGATGAGAATTACATTGCAAGTTGAGACAATTTGTTCCTGGTGCTGAATAATGGGCCACTTAACAAGCACTACAAGGCACACTGAGGGTAGCTGCTGTTTGTTTGGGTTTGTGGGACTTTGAGATATTTGGCACAAGTCTGCAGCATGAGCCAAGAAAGGCTGCTTGTGTGAAGGAGCCACTGGAAGAGGTTCTGTCCAGGCAACGAGTTGGGTGTGGCGGGGTCTCAGGGAACTACTAGGGCACAGTGAATGGTGTTAGATTGATGAAGAGCAGAGATTTGGTGCCGCCCTGTGCTGGGCCACCTAGGTGCGAGATCTCCAAAAAGAAACAATGGTGCCTGCCAGCGCTTCTGTTCCCAGAGAAAGCTACCTGCCCCTCCAGCCCTTATTCATGAACTTAGTCAATTGAGTTCTTCCCCATTTGTCTCTGGCACTTTTGAGCTGCTGCCCCTATTCTAGAGCTCAGAGTGAATGAGTTTGTGAGCAAATACATCTGTGTGCGAGCCCTTAAGACGATGCCTGGCTTTCCAGCGGCCCTCCTTCTCACCTAGAGTCCCTGCTTATTTTCACAGTCAGATATTATAGAAACTCCTCTTCCATTCTGGAAACCTGGGCTGGGGAGCCTGGTGTGGGGTTAGGACCCTTTGCTCCTCAGTGGGAACCTCCACAGTCAAGATATCCCTCCTGGTTTTTAATTGCCATATGTGTTATGTCTCTACCCTTCCTGCCACTTGACATGGCTTCTTCTTTGTATCCTGTTATAGGACTTCTGTTCAGCTAGTCTTCAGGTGGTTCTTCAGGTCAATTGCTCTATAAATAGTTGTAATTTTGGTGTGGTCATGGGAGGAGGTGAGTTTAAGGTTTATCATCTTGACCAAAAGTCCTGGTGCTTTTTTTTTTAATTAAATATTTATTTTTATTAAGTCTAGGTGCTTTTCTTTAGTATATATATATAGAACTATTTTGCTTATCTATTTCTTCTTTATGAGTTTCAGCAATTTTTATCTTTCAAGGAATTAGTGCTTTTCATAAAATCATCTAATTTAAGAGCATGGGGTTATTCATAGTATTTATTATCATTGCAATGTCCACGGGATTGTTAGTAATGAACATCTTTCACCCTTGATATTGGTAATTTGCATCTCTTTTATTTCTTGGTTAGCCTGGTTTATCGATTTTACTGATCCCCACCACCACCCTACAAAAAACAGCTTGAGTTTCATTGATTTTTCTCTATTGTTTTCCATTTTTAATTTATGGATTTCTGCTCTGATTTTTATTATTCATTTTCTTCTATTTGTTAGGCTTAAATTGCCCGTTTTTCTTTAGTTTCCTTAAAAGAAAAAAATCTTGTTATTAATTTTAAATCCTTTCATTTTCTAACATATGCATTAATACTAAATCCCTCTAAACACTGCTTTCACGGCATCCCACAAATGTTGGTAAATTATATTTGTATTTAAAATTTTGATTTCTCTTTAGACTCGTTATAATATAAATTTTTAACTCAGTCCACCTTTGAAGGACACGTACCCACTTTACACATAGTGTAGAAACATGGGTACCAGGGTCGTCCATATGCTTAACTGATCCAATACATTGTTACCATTATTACTATGGCAAATGTTTATCTTTTAGATCAATTATACAAAATAAAAGATTTTCTTTTAATATATTTCTCCAGTGTTTTCCCTTTCTTCATATGGATGTAAGTTTAATTATCCTTCATGATTTATCATTTTTCTTCTACCTCAAGGAAATACTTAAACATTTCTTGCAGGATAGGTTCCAGGCACATAAACCCTCATGGACTTGATGGTGCAGAGCTGCCAATATGGCCTTGTGCTCATCCTGTTGCTTACCCCAGGGTCTCTTTCTATGACCTGACCCTAGAATGGCTGCCTTCCATGGGTCCTGCCTGTGCCCTGAGTTTGCTCACAGTATTGTTTTCAGATTGTAGGATAACAATAATAACCCTGTGGAGCCAGTGGAAGGTGAGGCATGTCTGAAACAGGCTTATCAGTGATTTTTCCTGGCGCCAGAGCCATAAACCCATGGCTGGCAGGTGGCTGCAGAAGAGACAGGTCCAGGAAGGTCCCACACCTAGGCACCTTGAGATAAGCAAAGATAAGGCAGGGCCTTAAATCTGACCAGGCGCCTCGAGGCACCATTCTGCTACTGGCTTAGTCACCTGGGCATGTTTCCGAAGGTATTTCTGGGGCCCATTCCTCCAGATGAGGGCTCATCTCCATTCCTCGCTTCCCCACACCTTTCACTTTCTCTAGTCCTGGGCTTCTGTAGGAACACCATGCTGTCTCATCCCCGCCGTTTTCACTTCCACATCCATTTGCTTGACCTTCGGAGTCTACCTCTCCTCTATCACATTGTCTCTGGATGTGTCTTTAATATACATATATATTTTTTTCCTTTTTAATTTAATTCAGAAAAAAATACAAAGCATATCCAAGGTGGCAGTGAGCTAAATATCTTGTCACATTTTTCAAAACCTTGAGTTTGTTTCTGTTGGTGCCATGAAGACATAGCTTCCTTCCAAGAGAAAATATCCTAAGGTCTTATGTCCTGTCATTGACAGGTCCCTGAAAGCTAGGCTACTACAACTGTCTTAGGAAAAAAGATTTCCTGATCAGAGGTTTCAGAAATCCTGTCCAAAGCAGGATTTTGGAAAAGATCAGCTGACGGGAGGCCAACCAGGAGAGCAAAGACTGCACCGGCAGCGGGGCTCCTGCCCCTCCCTTCATAGACAGTGGGGAGGAGGGTGCTGAAGCACAGCAGAACACTGGGTCAAGGGAGGGGAGGTGGCCTGGAGTGAGGGCTTCTCATGCCCCCTGGGCAGCACAGCCCATAAGTGCCCACATAGCTCCAAGAGCCCACAAGGAAGCCTCATAGCCCCTCAACCCCTGCCATATAGCCCTGGAAGAAGGGCTGCTTCACCTGGGAGGAGAGCAAGCCCTGGCACAGCCGACAGTCCCTCCTGCTGGGTCTGGCCCGGAAAGGATACTACACTTCTGTGTGTTATCACAGAAACAATAGAGAGAAAAAAGACTGGGGACAGGTGCCCACCACCTTGACCTCCATCCCATCCTAGATTCAAATGTCCCTCTGTCTTGGATGGGAAGACTCTGATGCCACCCCAATCATGCTGCCAAACAAGCCAGATGGTTTATCCCAGGGATGGTGGGTGCCACCTGCCCACATGGAGAAGGAGAGGCCACCACTCGGCATGCCAGGGCCCTTGATTGCAGTGAATGGTCATCACCCAGAGCATCATCTATTTCCTCCGACCAGGCCCCAACCAACCCTGAACTTGGAGTCATCTTGCTCCGATCCTGACCTCTGCACACACATCTGTCAGCCACAGCGTCCACTGAAACGCCTCAGTGGCCTCCACCTCCTCCACGACCCTATCTCCCGAGGGATTTAGAGAACTGAGAAGTCATTTACCCGATGTGGCGCCCTTCTTGTGGACTGGGACACCAAGGCCCAGGGGAGCTGACTGGCTCATCCATGCACATATAGCTCCTCGCAGAGGCAGGTTGATGACAGCCTTTCTGGACAGTGTGGTCAGTGCTTTCCAGCTCTGGGGTACATCTGCCCCCTTCCACATTTGAGAGTCTCAGTTTTAGACCACATATGACTTACGGTCACTCTATGACAACATCTGTTTAACCTGTGTTAGAGTTGAGCAAGATGGGGTCAAGGATGACACCGTGGGTGACACTAGCCAGTCCTGTGGTAAGTCAGCTGCTTGGGGAACTTGCAGGTAGGAGAGTTAACTCAGACCTGGCTAGGGAGCTGTGGACCCAGAAAGGCCTTTAGTCAAAAGCCCACAAGAGTCAGGCCTGAAACCACAGGCAGAAGTCTAAGAAGTTGAGCTGGGGGAAACATGCCGAGAGTGCCACAGGTGGCAGGCAGATGTTTGATGGACCGTGTCAAGCACCAGGCCTTGAGGCCAAGATGGATGAGACCTGGGCCCTGGCTGGAGGGGTTCAGGACAGACTGTAGCAAGATGTGGCCTAGGGCCAGGAAGTTTACTGCCCTGTGTCACCTGTTACCAGTACGCACCTGTTCCTCACCTGGATGCCCCACCCACAGCATCATGCTTTATGGTGCTCCAGTGTTTTGTGCTCAAAGAGATCCTGGTAAATATTTCTTAATAAACTACACACGTCCGTTTGCCAGCCAATGAAATGCCCCTCTGGTCTCCTGGGTCCTCGGAAGGACGGTGTAGAGGCCTGGGACTCAGGAATGGTGTGAAGAACCCAAGAGGAATTGCCCAGGAGGGGTCTGTGGTGGGAGGCAGAGGAAAGGACAGGGACAGGACCCCAGGAAGAATGAGCAAGGTGGGCAGAAGATAAGGTGCAACAAATACAGAACATCTGGCCCCAAACGATCGGCTGCCTCGCACACCTGGCTTAGCTCTCAGGTAGCAAGCATCCCCAAAGACAGGCAGAAATGTGGGAGGCCCAGGCAGAGACAGATAGGGATAGGTGCCTAACAGGGAGGGGCCTAACAGGACCAAATGGACATACAGGGCTACTGCCCCCTGCCAACAGCGTGGGTATTGACAGCCCAGAGGCCCATCCCCTGAGGGAGACAGGGACTCAGCTCCCTTGTCCAGCCCCTGACCAGAATAGGCCCCATGTGGGGCTCAGTGCACCCTGCAGCTGCAGAAAGTTGCTGACATTGTGCTAGGCACACTTGGGCCTTCTCATTTCACAGGTAATATGGTAAAGCGTGGACATTCCAGAAAACTCTACCAGACATAGATGCAGATCCTGAACCCCAAACTGCATGTACGCACTGGGGGAGGTGAGAGGTGCAAAAGCCCGGCCACTGAGCATCCCTTAGGTGCCAGGCCTAACTGCTCACTTAAAGAGGGCATGGCTCAGAAGCACTCATTTCCACTCAGTTACATGTGACATGATATGGCACAGGAATGGGGGGCCACACCCCACATCCCCTAGAACGCAACTATCTCTTAATTTGAAACAAAATTCTTTGATTTTTCTTATATTTCTCAGCTCCTCTTTCCTGTAAAAGTTCCTAAAAGGGGCCTGCACCCACTGCCTCTGTGGCTTCATCTCTGGTTCCTGAATAACCCCTTACTCAGGGGTTTGAATGAGGTCTCCAGGAGTCCAACTGCCTCCATTACTTTCATCAAGGCTGGGGTGGACCGCACCCCACTACACCTGTCTCCCATCGGGAACAGGTGGCTTGACTGCCACCTACCCCATAATGTTGTTGGAGTGAGATGGGTGAGGGAACATGCCTGGCACAGGATGCAGGCTGGGTGGGCACTGGTGGTCATCAGGATCGGCTGTGGCAGCCTCCCTGCACATAGAGGAAGCACGTCAGCCTCTCCCTCCTGCTCTCCTCACTCCTGCCTTATCCGGCAGGGAATTTCACAAGAAACAAGGTGGGCTCAACCAGACCTTCGCGGCCAGAACATGAAGAAAGATAACCCTGGTGTCACCTCAGGAAGCTCACCTGCCAAGGACAGATGCCACACTCTCTCAGCAGCTTTTACAAGGATACAGAAGTATTTTGGCACCCAATAGCCTTCTCACACTTTCCTTAGTTCTCAATTAAGATAAGCCTGGTCAGGAAACTACAGTCCCACAGCAGGACAGTATCTGTCATAGGGCACACACTGCATGTTCTATTGTGGTTCGGATCCTATCTGCCAGCTGAGGTCACCAGTCACTGCTGAACGCCCCCATCACTCCAACTCCTGGCTTTCGCTGTCCCCTCAGATACTTCGGAAGACCCACTTCCCACAGGTTTCCAGCGGGTCTCCAGCCCTCCCTTAGCTGACCCCTCTTCTCCTGGCTGTAGACATAGGTACACCTGGTGGGGACCAGTCCAAAGCCCCCATCACCTCTGAGCTCCAAGTCCCTGTCCTCCACACCTGATTCCACCAGATGCCTCTTAGGCTGGGGTCTAAGGGCCCTCAAGCCTCTCCTGTCAGCAGGTCAGGCCCAACCTGCAAGTCACCTCTTATGTGTTAAGTTTTAATTTTAGACAACTTAAGTTTAAGTACGGCCTAAACATTGCAAGGGCAAAGGCCACTCTGTCTGCAATTCAAATTTAAGCAGGTGTCCTGTGTATTTGCTAAATCCCTCAACCTGTGTCCCTCCCGTTCCTCATGCTCACATCCAGGACTGGCACTCTCATCTGGGCCACCACAGTGGTTCATGTGTTTACTCTAGTGCACACCTTATAGACCCCTACTTGACCAGGAGGAGGGGTGGGGGTCTCCCCTGTGTGAGTTCACTGCAGCCCTGTTACCGTGAGCCTTGTCCTTCCACAGCCCAGCTAGATTTCAGGTCCACTTCTTCTTTATCTCCGGAGGCCTTCCCTGACCACCCCATCAAAAGAGCCCCATCACCCTGCTCTCCCTCCTGTCCTGTCCTCTGATAGGGGTAATAAACATTACTGTTACATAAACCATTTTATTTCAATAAAATCAGGAGCAGACCCTTTCCCATTCACAGATGCACACATGCCCACCCTCCTGTTCCCCACCACCCACGGCCACCTCAAACCAGTGGTTCTCATTGTGACCATCCTGCCTCAACCCCAGAACAGGGGACACCTTCCATGTGAAGGTCCATTGCTCCCTGTTGATGGGTGTACAGGTCTAGGCACAAGTCCTCCTAGGGTGGGACAGGAGGGATAGGTTCCTCCAGGTATCCAGATTCAGTGTGGCTTCCCCACCTCTTCCCACACACAGCCTGGCAGTGCCACCAGACACCTAGAGCTGCTCCCTGTGGAGGGCAGGTCCCCTCCCCTCATGAGGGAGGCTCAGCAGCCACAGAGGAATGCCCCAAGGGACCTCAGAGTGGGTGCGGCTGGGTTGGGACAGAGCACCAAGTTCCCAGGGGCACTCTGAGGAGGGCACCAAGTCTGCTCAGCATCCTCTACCCAGAAAAAAATGAGTGTCTCGGCAGCAGGATGGCAAGGGTCTCGGGCCCCAGGACCTATCTGTATCTGCACCTGACAAGGACACTGGGAGAGCCACTAGCACCTGGGCAACTTGAGGGCCCGCCCATCTGGGGAGACGCCATGCATGTGGGAGCCTGAGTGCACTTGGTGATGTCCCCTATAGTGGGCTGGACTTCACCTTCCCTGACACTGGCACCTTTCAAGTCCTACTCTGGGGCACACAAAGTGGCTTAGATCATGAGGAGAGAGCTGAGGGAATTGGGGTGGTGTCTTCCATAGGCACCTTATAAGTGACATTAAGGGCAGGCTGGGACAGGGTGCAGGGCTGCCATCCTTAGGCCTTCGGGAGATGGGAGGGTGGAACACCTGTCAGCTCACTCAGGTCCAGCACCCCCTTCTGGGATGGGCTCCCTACACCTTATAGACCAAGTTCCCTGTGGCGAAAGGCCAGCAGAAAGAAGGGACTCTGAAAAAGGCAGCAAGGGACCAACAGGCTGAGCAGCCAGCAGGGAAGAGATTGTAAGGAGGGCCACAGCAGCCTCCTAAAAGGTAAGGCAGAGAGTTGCAGGTGTCACCTGCAACACCTGGGGGCGGGGGTTCAGGAGGGCCGACATAACTCACCCAACCTCTGCAAGGAAAGCAGGAACCCGAGCAGAGGAGCTGCAGCCTACCCAGCCCACATGAACCATCAGTGGTGAGACGCACCGGCCACCCTGAGCACGAGGCTACAGGCTGATGCTACGCTGGTGGCGGCCCCCACGACTCCCACTCCGGGGCCCGAAATCCTGGCCGTCCAAGCTGGCATGGTCCGAGAGACCGCGCAGATGCTCCACAGAGTCACACTTCTGCAAGTCCGAGGCCACAGTGCGCAGGCTCAGCAGGCTCAGTGTGTCTGTGTCGGGTGCGGGACCCGGCCCCAAGCCTCCACCCTCTTCCCGTGCACCTCCCTCAGCCCCTTCCATGATCCCGCTGTCACCGTCCTCGCCACCCTCTGGCCAGGCCTCAGCGCCCACAGGGGACGAGCGCCGCGGGCCTGGAGGATGGGGGGGAAGGCCCTGGCGCCGCGCATGAATCTGCTCGCTGATCTGCTCCAGGTTGCGTAGGGCCACCGAGTAGCGGGTCTTGGCCTGGGCCACCTGCTGCTCCAGCTCTGTCACCTTGGCCTTGTGCTCCTGTGGAGGAAGGAAGGGATGGAATGAAGCAACCCACTCCGTGACTCTATAGCTCTGGCCTTGCTCACCACCCAACATGAGCACCCATGCCAGGACGCCCCCATCATCACATACAAACATACCTGCTGCTTCCCCACCACGACAACTCCTCCCAAACCTGAGCCCAAAACCAGTCTTCCCACCTTCCTCTTCCTCCCTGTCCCCACCTCCTCTCTCCTTGGTCCACTTTCCCTGCCTGGCCAGTTCCTCCTCCCCATTCCTCCTGGTCTCCCTCAAATCTCATTTGTTCTGTTCTTTACCTCCTGTCAACTCTATTCTCCACCAGTACCCAATTCCCCACCCCACCTTGCACATGTCCCTGGTCCCTGGCCCACCATACTGATCCTGGAAGACCAGCAGCAGGCCAGCACCCCTGTCCTTGCCCTTTCCATGCCTCCCCACACCTGTCCCAACACCACGCCGCCAGCACCCCGCCTCCTCCTCTCCACTTGGCTACCTCTAGGATCTGGCTGAACTGGGCCTTGAGCTCAAAGTAGGGCCGGCTCTTGCCAATGGCCCGCCGGAGCGTCTTCTGCAGGGCTTGGACCCGGGCCTCAGCCTGCTGGCACAGCCGCGTCACCCGCTGGTGCTCCCGCTCACCACGCAGCCGCTCCTCCTCCGCCTCGTTCACCTGGCCCAGGTAGGGCAGACAACACACATCAGAGTTGGGCAATACTCCAGATGTCACTCTGGGGGGCCTCCCACTGTCTGCAGAGCCTGGAGAGGACATGTCTCTGAGATGCAAAGGATAGCAGTGCATCCCTGCACCTGCCTGGTGTTACTTACACCGCTGGCCTCTGCTTTGCTGCTGCCTGCCAGAAGAGGTGGTTAGGGCCCTATGGACGGCATGTGAGAAGCTGGAAATGTCTGTCTGGGCACATCTGCCATAGCCATCACCATCAGAGCCCCAGTATGGGGACCAGCAGCTCCAGCCGAGGGTCTCCAAGTATCTATGTCCCAACAGGAAGCAGGCAAGGGCTCCAGCCATGGTGCCGTCCTGCCACATGTAGCTTCCAGGACCTTTCCCCAGTGTTATACAGGCTGTGGGCCTGGACCGGGGAGCAGAGAACCAGAGGTGTGACCAGACTCGAGCTGATATGCACTGCTCTAGACTAAATGCTGGTGCCCCCAACATCCATATGCTCAAACCTGACCCCCAGGCTGATGGAGTTGGAGGCAGCCCTCTGAGGGGGTCAGGTCATCATGAGTGGAGCCCTAGCAAATGGGATCGGCACCCTCATAAAAAGGCCCTGGAGAGTTGCCTGCCCCTCCACTCCATAAGGACAGTGACAAGATGGTCGGCCAGCCAGGAACCAGGAGGGGGCCCACACCAAACACCAGATCTTCCTGGGCCTGGATCCTGGACTTCCAGCCTCCAGAACTGTGAGAAGTAAACATGTGTTGTTCAAGCCCCAGTCTGTGTTGTTTTGTAGTAACAGCCTGAATGGACTGAAACACCTGCCCTTCCTCAGGTGAAAGCAACAGATGGTCGCTAATGCCAGTGATGCCCTGTCCCTGGTCCTCTTCAGGTAGCTTGGAAATGATACACAAATGATACTTCAAAGTCAAAGTACAGTGGCAGACCTCAAAAGCACAAAAGGGAGAATGTTCTGAAAATAGAAGTGAGCTGTTGAACCCAACAGGGATGAAGTGCTTGGGCTGGTCCCCTATCTAGAGGCGAAGGCTCAGGGGGCCAAATGGGGCAGAGAAGGGACAGGCTGTGCCTGAAACAGTCGCAGCTGAGGGAAAGTTGGAGGGCAGGAGATAAGAGAGGAGAGGATAGGTGCAGGGACAGCGAGGAAGCAGGGGACCCCAAGGGACCAGCAGGCACAGCCAGCCCACCTTGCAGGTGGCGTGGTTGAGCATCTCCTGCCACGTAGGGTCCAGTCGGTTCTTGTCAGCCATGACGCCCTGCTCGGCCACAAACACCATCTCCCGGGCAGCGTTGTGCATGCTCACGGCCCGCTCATACCGCAGGGCTGCCTTCTGTGTCTCCTGCTGGGCCTGGGGGGAGAGGGCCATCAGAATGGGGAGCCCCGAGGGACCTCAGCTGACCACGAACACCTACCAAGGTGAGGACAAGAGGAGGGTCTGCTGCAACGTTACCATCACCTCTCAAACTGTGCTAAGGATAGATGCCAAAGAAGCAACATTCTACAAAGATATTTTGTAGGGATATGGCCTAAGAGAAGAAATAAAGGCATTAATAGAGATGGAAATGATCCTGCTGCCAGTGAAAGGTGACTATGTGGACCCAGCAGTCTCAAAGGCCACTGGCCTTCTGCCCAAGGAAGGATGAAGAAAGGTCCACAGTTTTAGTTAGAAGGCAGCCAGTAACGTGGCCTGTTTCAGAAAGACAGTATGCTTAAGACCATGATCAGTGTAGCAGGGAAGCTGAAGGACAAGTACTCATAGTGATTCATTGACCTGCTTCCCAAACAAACACTGGGACAAACCTAAGTTTCTAGTTCTAGGAGACTGGTTAAATATAGTACATCTAATATAAGTAATTATTAAATAGCCCTTAAAAATGATGGCATGGATGCATATTTATTGACATGGAATCATGTCATAACAAATAAAATAAAGGCATAAAAACAGCATATATTGTGTAATCCCATCTTGCCAGAGATGTGTATCTACACACACACACACACACACACACACACACCATACAAAAAAAGTTTTAAGGGGCTATCTGTACAATATTAATCATGTCTTTTATTTTCTACATTTTATGACGTAAAATTGATACCTTGGGGGTCTTGCTGGCCCTCCCAGGACTAGTTAATTCCTAGAGATAGTAAATCCCCACTCCTTCACCCCCAGCAGGTCCTCCAATTGGTTGATTAGCACCCCCTTCACGTGCTAATCAACCAATCAGAGGACCACCACCTCCTTAATCTGACCTTCACACACCAGGCCAAAGCTGCCCCTACCCTAAATCACTTAGGGCAGGAACCAGAAAACTAGGGCCTACCCCACGGCCCAGAACCTACCCCAATAACTCAAACTATCCTGTCCTAAGACTGGTCCAAGTGCATACTCTGTCCTATCCACTCCCTTCCATGGAAGCCATGAAAAGGCTGTGGGCCAAGATCTCCCTGTCCTGGCACCTTCTTCCTCCTGGGGACCCAGGAGCTTCCCAACATGCCCCTGCATGACGCAGCATGCCCCATTCTTGGGAACTGTAAGTAACAACCTCTTCTTTCAAGGCCATTTTTTCTGTGTCTGTCACCTTACCATGGTCAACCAAAACAAATCCCAGGCATAAGAACCATGAGCCACGTGTGTGGTAGGATTTGGGGTGACTCTGGTTTTCTTCTTTATCTTATTCCAATTAGTTAGTTTTGTACCAGTGAACCCACCTTATTTGTGTACAGAAAAGAATAGGGAAGGAGAAGGTACAGGAGTGGAGAGTAGGCAAAAAAAAGAGGCAGGAGCAGAGGGAAGAGAAGTGTACGGACAGGTGACAAGAAAGGCTGAGCGCCTTCTGCACACAGAGACCAGAGAGCCTGGCACCAGATCCCAGGCCATGGGATAGCAGACAATGGGCCATACCTCTTTCGCCAGCCGACGAGCCTCATAGTAGGGCCGGGCCTTCTCAATACAGCTCCCCAAATGGGAGCCCTGCATGTTGAGCTTCCTGGCAGATTCCTGCAGGATCCTCCGGTAGGTGGTCCTGGCCTCCTGGCAAGGGACAGAAAAGTGTGTGGGGGAGGGTAGAAGCACGTGGGTGGGTCCCAATGCCCTTAACTTCCCATAATGCCCCTTCCCTCCACTATGCCCAACAGAGAGGGAGACAGGTGGCAATGGCCCAGGACCAGCCCAAGGGGGTGAGGAAACATAGACACTCACATCCAGCTGCAGCTCCACCTGGTTGATCTCCTCGCTGGCCTGGTTCAGGTGTTCCAGCTCCTCCTGCCACAGACAGGGTGATGAGAGTGGAAGGGAGGGCCCTAAGGGTGCCCATTTATCAAGTTGGAGAATAGAACCATAAAATGGCTGCCCCCACACCGCAGCACCTCCTCCCCACACTGCAGCCAGAGTCCAGAGTCTCTGCTCTGGGCCCCTGGGACACGTTTACAGTATACCATCATAACTCAGCACCTGCAACCCAACAGCCCTGAGAGGTGGCAGCTCATGACCCAGTAAGTGAGGGGAGCCATTGGAGGCACGGGCCTGCTGGGTGGTGAGGCGGTAGGGTCACCTACCAAGGGAGCACCAGGCAGGGGCAGGATGCCCAGTATATTTGCTCCCAAGCTGTGCCTTGGTGCATGCACGAAAGCACCAGTGACGTACATGGAGGAATGGGGACCCAATAGAGCAGGTGCTCAGGTGAGAAGCCAGCGAGGCTGCAGCATAGGAAATGGGTACTGGCACTGTCCCCAGCACAGGGAGTGGGACATGTGGGCAGGGCAGGGAGACAATGGTGGAGGCCACCTGCAGTACTCCAGGAAACGCAGAGTCATGAGGGCCTGGTGGACGACTGAGGCCAGATTAGGGAAGAGTGGTTGGTTCAAGAGGCATGAGGCCTGCTGGGGCCATGGGGTGATAGCGACCCCAGGTCTGCGCATAGCAGATCCTGTGCCAGGGAGGGAGAGTCTCAGGGAGCAGTCACTGAACACACAGGCCCCAGGACCCTCTGAGATAGAAAAGAAAGGAGTGGTGGCCTCAAGTGTCTGCCCCTGCTCTTTCTCAGTGTAGTTCCTGGAGCCCAATAGGCCAAGGACACTCCCAAAGCAAAGCAATGCCCAGGAAAGGCCTAGTGCTTACTGAAAGACCCCGTCTGCATCTGCCTGCTACCCGTGGCCCAGACACTGGCCCTCCAACCACCCAGCGCATGGTCACCTTTCAGTCTTTTTATTTCTATGCCCTCCTCAAGCCTGGGGAGACTTGACTCATAAGTGCAGTCCAGGAAACGAGGGTAAACGCCCTGATCACAGGAAAAGGGAGGAACGCACCAGGCCCAAAACAAGGAGTAAAAGCATGCATACCCACCCGATGCAGACCCTGCTCCAAGATGGTCTCACACTTGCCCCAAGTGTGGCAGAGCTGAGCTGTCCAACGGACATGCAGCTTCCTGCACACTCTTCAGTTTCTAGCAGCCACATTAAAAAGCAAAGCCAAATAGGTCATGCTGTAACAAAGCATTTCGTTTAACCCATATACCTAAAAGATTATAATTTCAACAGTTTTTTCTTCACTTTTTTTAAAAAAATAATTTACATTGTCTTTCTTATTGCTTTTGAAATCCACGTGCTTTTGACCCTCAGGGCATATCTCAAACTGACCAAGTGGCAAGTGCTTCCCATACTGGACAGTGTGGGTAGAAGCTGGTGCTCGTGACCACCTGGTTAGTCACACACCCCAGTGTCCATCAGACAAGACAGTCTGGAACCCAAGGCCAACAGGGCCTAGGGGGCCCCAGGGGAGGCCAAAAGCAGCTCTAAGTTTCACAGTGCCTTCATAACAAGGACACTGTCACTTGCAGCTGATAGGATCACCTAGGGGCCTTCAGAAGAGGCAATTCCTCAGGGTGAGAAGCGGCCTTTCGTGGGCTCCTGTGGATACCTTGGCCCACAGCAGTTTCAGACTCTGTGGCACAGGCAGTGGCTCTGCCACCCCATCTGTACACTCCTTTTCTCAGGTTAGTTGTTTCCACAGATAACAGACAGTGAGACAGGACACTTGGGATGGAGCTGGGGCTGATCCAGGACCCGCTCTTTCATCTGGCACTTTTGCTACTGTGATCACCTTACTAGGACTAAGGACGTCCCTGGATAGATGCCTCAGAGAAGAGAGGAATACCATCCCCTCAGAAAACCACGGACCTGGTAAGAAGAAGACAGGCCTCGGGGGAGAAGGGGAAGCAGTGGGTATAGGCCACCCTGCAATGTCCCTGTGGGCTCCCACTTGATTCCATGCCCAAAGTGCTCCCAGTGCCTGACAAGGTCATTAGGGGAGTGAGCAGCTCTACATGGTGTAACCCCCACTGGAAAAAGAATTCACAGGGTGCTGGCTGTAGGCCAAGGGTGAAGGTTCACACCAGCACAATGCCTGCCACAATTATATCTTCTCATGAGGTCTCTCCCTCCAAGTCACAAAGCTCCTAACAGGTTGGATGGCAGGGTGGGCAAGGGGGTGGGGGCAACCAGACTAGGGCAGACCCAGGGCGAGGCTTAGTGGATCCGATGAGCATGGGGCCACCTGTGCAGTTGGCAACATGTCCCATGTGGCCTGCCCCACCAGACTCTTGGCAGTCTGAGTCAGGGAACATCAACCATCACTGAGTCCGCTGCCAGCAGGGAGGCAACCTTCCCAGGCAAATAGCGCATCCCCCGACACCAGGCCACTGAGGCAGAGGCCTAGGGCTCAGGTGGCTGCCCACCTGTGCAGGCCATTGGAGCACAGGGGCAGGAGGCCTGGGAGGGGCCAGGCCAGGAAGTTGAGAAAGCTGGCTGCCCATAGCAGCCAACCTGACACTTCACTTCAGATGACGACGCAGAGGCTGCAGAGTCACCCTGAAGAGTCTAAGGAGGAGTATGTGACTGAGTGTATCTGTTTGCCTCAACAAGGAATGTGCCTGCCACAAAAAGGTTGAGATGGTCACGGTTGCGGAAGTGGGGGAAAGTAGTGGCGCAGCATCCCCCACCCCATAGCACCACCTGCCTTCCCAGCTCCCCTCCTGGGACACGCTGTCTCCTAGAGCAGAGGACCAGCTTGGAGGCCTCAGAGAACTATGCTGAGGTCAACATACAGGCATATACAGTGGCCTTCCCTAGGGGGACAGGAAACTTCCGATAGGCCTGGAGCTGGCCTTCAGCGGCTTCACTATGACTTCCAGAGGAGTCTCACCAGACAATGAGATCATGGGCTGTCTACCTGCTGAAAAACACAGTACCCAAGTCACAAAGAGCCTTGCTCGAGGTTACAAAAACACCTGAACAGGGTCCTTGCCTCTGGGGCATCCCTGGTTGTGACTCACCAGGCCACATGCTAGGGCCACTTCCCACCCACCCAGACCAAAACCCCACTGTCTGGGCACAGCTCAGGCACCAGTGTTCTGACTGGTGCTACCTGGTGGGTTCTGCTGCGTCTGTGGGGGTGGACCCACTGAATACACCCAGAATCCATGTTAAGCGCTAGAACGCACCACCAGAAGACTTTTGTGCACTGTTAATTAAAAGGGACCTCCAAAGACACATGCCTACTCTCTTCCTCACCCAGAAAGACTGAGTGCTTGCTGAGGCTGGAGCATGGCCCAGAGACTACATCAATGATGAGGAGGCCTCTTCTCCCTAAATGACCCACAGTGTGCCCCCGAGGTTGACAAGACAGACAAGGGCCTGCTTGCCCGCAGTGCAGGAACGAAGAACACAGCAGACTTGCTGGAGGCCTGGGCTGTCTCACGTGAGCCCGGTGTTCTCCCTCCACCCCTCACACAGCCCATCCAATGGAACTGCCCACGATGACACAGTATTCTACTTCTGTACTGCCAGAAGCACTGGGAGAACTGCTTTTTCAATTTTATTGAATTTTAATTGATTTTCTTAAGCAGCCAGCTGAGGCTAGTGCCCACAGGACTGGACAGTACGACACAGGAGTGAACTTTTGTGTGGGCACCGGGAAAGTAGACTTCTGCACAGGTGAGAAGAAACCGGGGCATCTCCTCGTGTTTTATGGTTGCTTCTCAATGAGCACAGGAGTCCTTCCTAAAGTGCCACCTACAAACTTTCACCAAGAGGTAAACTAAAGAGTTTGATAAAGAAAAGAACCGTCGGACCACGTAAGAGCAAGGTGGGAAGGGGCTGTGTGAAGCTCCAAGACCAATCCCTCACTTCACAGGTAAAGAGCCGAGGCTCACAGAGGTCGCCTGACCTGCATGGAACTCACAATCTTTGGGTTAGAGGGTGCTGAGTCTCAGCCCAAGGCTTTTGCTACCACTTGTTTCCTCAGTGACGACAAATCTGTAGAATGAGCAGGAGAAACTGAGCTGATTTCAACACCATGCCTGTGAGACACAGCAGCAATGTCACTGAGTCATGCTGGTAAATGAAGGGCTCACCGCTGCTCTGCTGTGAGCACGGATGGTTCCCACACAAATCCCAGGAGCACCACTGAGGGGGCAGGAAGAATGCTGGGACCAGTTTTGACTTCTCTGCATGCACGGAAGTCACCTAAAGGTTTGCTGACAGAGAAACCCTGGAATGCAAACCCAGGGACACTGCTGCTCACCGACAGATGAGTCACCTGCACATCAGAATCTTGGAGATGCCACAGCCCACAGAACAGACTCAACCCCAAACACACAGAAATATCCTGGCCCTCACCTGCCCTTTGCAGCCCCTTCCTGGAAACACTGTGATCCAGCCTGGTCTGGCCAAATACCTTCTGCATGCGGTGCCCATCTGCCCCTCTTCACCCACTGCTCCTCCAGGTCTCCTTCCTCAAATCACATCCAGCTGACCAACAGGCCCACAAATGCTCAAAGGCCATTAACCCACTCTCCTTCTATCTGCCACATCTAGCATTCTCTGTGCTGAACATCTGCACTGCTGAGGCCTGACAACTGATACAGGGCCTGAACGCATCAGAGTTCTTTACAGGCCTAAAGCTGACTCCACCTCAAGTGTGCCTCCTGGGTCTGCCATTTGTCTCTTTCCTTCAGTGAGGCTTACACCACACACTCCAGGAACTTGGGCCAGCCATCCCAGACAAATCTGTTAGGTCTTGTCACACTGCGCTGCAGTGATTTGTTGACAAACCTGTTTTCTTCTCCTGCCCCAGTGCACTCATGTGCCAGGTCTCCAGTAAAGCTGGTACCCCTGTCTCTCCCCTATTAGTCTCCTCACCTGTATTCTGGGATCCAGTTCTTCCTCCTCTCTTGGAGACAATTTGGCCTCACTGTTGTTGCTTCCACCTCCTCCAGGCTCCTCTGCGACTGGGCTCCGAGGGACCTCATCCTCTACAACATGGGGCCTCAGCTCCCCCTGGGGAGTCTCCCGCCCCCCCGGAGCCTGCCTGAACTCAGCCATGCCCACCTCAAAAGGGCAAAGCCCTATGCACAGGAGAGGACTGACATGCTGGGACCAGGGCCCCAGCTTGGGGCTTCCTAGGTTCTGGGTTTCTCTCCCCCAAAGACTGTTAGGGGGCACAGGTAGAACCTCACACTCGGTTAGAGGCAGCAATTCAAGTCCTCAGTGGGGGTCCTAGAGTTACAACCTTGTCTGTGCCAAAGTTCTTCCCTTCCAGCCGCGGGGAGCCCACCAGGAGGGACCCGGGGCAGTTCCGTGACAGGGAGCAAAGGGGGCCTGGATCCTGGGCCAAGGCCTGCGAGGAGGCGCACCATTCGGGACGATGGAGGCAAGTGCCTCCAGGCTGGGCCCAAGTAGGCTGCGGACGGCAGTCTCCAGGGAGCTGCAAGGGAAACAAAGGGCAAGGGCACGCTCAGCATCAGAACGTCGGCCACCGGCGCCTTCGGGCCCTCGGCCAATCAGGCACCCCACTCTCGGTCTCCCATGCCCCTCACTACGACCCGCTCCATCTCCACTTCTCATCCCTCGACGGCCTGAGGTCCTGCTCCTCGTCCCCCCCACCCCCACAGCGCCTCCGGCTGCCGGCCGTCGCCCCGAGATTCACCGCGTTACCACCAGCCCCGCCTCACCTCCGCTTCTCTCTCCAGCCTACGAAACGACCGACCCGCGTCTCCAACCACACGCTTCTTCAACCCCAAGGACCCCTTCACGGGCGGGCGCAAAGCCCCTCTCATCGGTCTCACCTGTGCTTACCCGCCCTTGCGCGAAGCTCCGCCACTGAAAACAACCTCTCCCTCCCTCCCCGCAATGAGCCAATCCAACCAAATACGAAGCGGCCGAAAAGAAACGGAAACACGTCATCCGGCACCACGCCCTCCTGCCTGCCGGTCACGTCCTGCCCGCCCTGTTTCCGTACAAAAATGATGCCCCACACGCTTGGGTGCGTTTGTCGTCGCCTCCAGTCCTTCCCCTGCCACAGCTGGATGAGACTGAAACATGAGCGAGCTGCGCTGAGAAAAACTAGGGCGGAATATGGAAGTCAAGAGTCCCTGATGAGTAAATTGCTAGAAATAGAACGAAGACTGGGCACCGCCTCCGGAGAGAGCGCTGCCATCTTGCTTCACGGCTTTGCGGCTCTTGCTTCACGACACCCACTTCTGGCCTCGCCTAGGTAGTCCGCCGCAGCAACGGCGCCTTGGTGGGGTGTCGGCCTGCGCAGTCGGGCGGCCTGAGTCTGGGTCCCAGGGGACGCAGCCATTGGGACGGCGGTGGTTTCCAGATGTGGCTGACCTCACTGCAGTGAACTCAGTGGTGCACTTTAGTGACGGTGTGTAAGTGACAGTAAATCTGACGGTAAGTCTCTGTCTTCCAGGCCTCCAGCCAGCTCATGGCCGCTCCCAGAGCCGGGCCCTGTCCCTTGGAACGTCTCACCAGGAATTTTGTCAACGTGAACTAGGCGCCTCAGCGGTCAGGACCTTGCGGGGAGGCGGGGTTTGGTATTCACCAAGTGAGCGGAACGACCTGGGAGCAACTGCCTGCGTCGCCAGGGTGGGCGCTCTGTTTCTGCAGAAGGCCGGACGTCCTCGGAGCGGGCTCAGGGTTTGCCCTGACATATGCAGCGCAAATGGGCTGAACTTCCTTCCCTTTGGGCCCCTTCTCTAGTTTCCTCCCACCGACTCACCACGGCAAAAAAGGTGTAAGAAATAGAGCCGAACACTACTGTAAGAGTGATTCCAGAGTTTTTTCCCACAAAATTGGGAGTTTTATGTTGAAAATGCCAGCAGTGACATTTATCACTGTAACAAGTGGGCAGGATGCTGAGTGTCTTAAGTAGACCCGTCTGGTGAACAGTGACGCCTCGGCCTTCTGTCATGGTCCTTATTGTCAAGTTGCCATGCAGAAACAAAAGTTATGATGCAAGAAAGGGCAAATTTCCCCCAAGTAACAGGGAGACTAAGCCCTGTAGGAGAGACGATGAGGGTCTTTTGGTGGAGAGTGAAGAAAGACTTCAATATACATGCCAAAATTAGAGTTAAAAAGAAAGTTTATTAGAAAAAAGGTGATACTCTACAGAGTGTGGTCTCAGGCAGAGAGTGAGAGGAATCCTGAGTGTTCAGAGAATTTAGTTAATATATACTTCTTTAGTTATTGTGAGTTATTGTTTAAAAGACTGTTAACCCAGTTCCTTTGACATGGACATAACTGGTAGGAAGGGGAGGAGTATGTAGCCTAAAAGTAAAAATATGTAAAGGGCCTGCTGGCAGTTTCCAGCCTTTAATTCTTAGGTTCTCTGAAGTTTTAACCATAGGAAATGATTCTTGGATCCTGCTTCCCCTTCACAGGTGTGGAGAATGGGTTGTTAGTAATCCAGCAGAAATCTTACTTTGTTCTGCAGGTGTCCTCCTGGCCTGGCTTTAGGTCTGATCAGCACATTGCAATCTTTGAATGTGGCTTCATTAACATTTTATCTTGTCTCCTTCCTACTTTAGTTACATATAGAAATCAAACTATTTGTTTAGTCTCCGGCAGTCACTTTAATTTTGTGAAATGAGAGTTTCACTGTAATGACCATTTAACCCACCTTCTGTCCATCCTGGCCCGAATCCTCCCCGCTGTCCCTGTTCGGCACCACACAAGTGTTGTCACCCTTGGACCTGGTCCCACAGCTCCTTTCCTTGTTCATCCAGTGCTTCACAGTCAAGAGCTTTTAGTTGTCACAGAGCTTTGCTATATTTAGTGGGCAATGTCCTGCACACATGTAATGTCCAGCCTGCCACAGACATGCCTCATTTGTCTACTGGCCTCTCCCAGGGTTGGCCCTCACCCAACTACATCAAATGCAGCCTCCTGTATAGATTGTAACGCAAGCCTCAGCAGGTAGGAGGAGGTTGGGGGCTGCACGCTGGCTCCTTTCATTGAGGCCAACGTGGAAGTGACAAATTAACAATTTTCTAGAGCAGCACTCTGCAGTGGACCTTTCTGCAGTGATAGAGATGTTCTATATTGGTTGTGCAAATGGTCACCACTGGCCTCATGAGCCACTGAGTGAAATGGAGCTACTGTTACTAAGGAACTGTAATAACAGTAAAGTTATTAATTTCGATAATTCTAATTTAAATAGCCACATGTGGTCGGTGATTCCATTATTGGACAGCACAGTTCCAGAGTATGCCTTTCCTGTAATCTCTTCCCAGCACACTTTAACTTCCATGTCTTCAATACAAAACAGATGTCTTTTGGCCTCCACTGTCATTTGTATCACCTCCACTATTAAAGTCCCTGAATTACTTCTGCCCTTGTTAAATCTGGGTTTTTCAGAAGTAAATTATTTTTCCAAGTTGCTCATCTCATTTAATAATAAAAAGATCCAACACAATGCAGTGTTTACCTGTGCCAAGCACTGTTCTGAATGGATTATGTCTATTCATTTGATACTCAGCATAACCAAGGTATATTATACCTTCCCTTCTAATGGAGAACTAGAGGTTAATAATTGGCCCAAGGTCATACTGCTAAGTAGTGGCACCAGTTTTCAAACTCAATCCAGGCCCTAAGGCACAATAATATACTGCCTCAATTAAGCTTTATAAGGAAAAGTAAGATTATTCAAAATCTCTAAATGCATTACGTTAAGTTTAAATGTATCTACTTAAATTTTAAATGCCCAATCTGTGAAAATAACCCAAATCAAAATATTTTGTAAGGATGCCATGAGCTTGCATGTGATGCTAAAATTGATTTTACTACTGTGCTTAGCCTTTAAGGTGTTTCAATCATAAAAACTGATTTCATACTTACCTTGTATTTTTCTTTGAAACTGATTTTCCCTGACGTTTCTGCTTTGTAATTTTAAGCTCATTTTCTATGTCTTGTGAACCTATGATTCCTAGATTTGGATTTTGAACATAATTTTTATCTAACAATTTTAAGTTTTAATCACTAAGGACTAAAATTTTATTAAGGACTAGGACATCATTAAAGACTAGGGAAAAGCTTGTATTTTAAAGAAAGCTATTTTTAAATATCCTCTCAACAGATACTCTATTTTTGTGCTATACCGAGTGTATCTAGTTTACTACAGCTCTTCACAGTTAATTTACCTACATAAGTATAAAAATAAGTAGCAATCTCTGATGGAATCAGCGTCTGGGACCTTGAAGTTGGCAGTACATTGTAAGAAGCACCCCCCCCCCCCAAAAAAAAGCACAACCTTCAATCATTTTCTATTTTCTGTTTAATTTAAAAAACCCTTAATCCCTGTCACATCGTTAAAATTAATGTTGTGTTATAGATGCAATTTGTAAGTTCGTTTTTCCCTTTCGTTTCCTAGAGCCCATTTTGATCTGGTTTTACAATATGTTTTCGACCCTAAGTAAAAATCCTCATTGCTTAAAAAAAGTAAAATCTACAATTCAGGATTTCACTAACTTTATGCATTCTTTCCTGTTCACATGACTCCAGATTGTTAAGATTTCACTTTTCTGTATTGGTTTCTTTCCCTGTTGGCAAACAGTGTCAGTTGACATCTGTGGAATCACTGGGGAAGCACCAGAAGCTACGGTTTTCATTGTATATGGAACTGAAACGAATGCTTTAAGAATGAAAATATGGTATTTAGTCATTAACTTGTAGAAGCCGCCTTGGCAGGGCTGTGGCGAGGATTACGTGAGAAATAACAAGTATCCAGTCTGGCTTCACTGTAAAAAGTCCCTATCAGGACGCTTCGGGTGGGTGGAAGAACCCGCAAGGCCACGGGTAAGAAGTTCGGTGGGCGTGAGCGTCACGGGACACCAGCTCATGTATCCCAGGCTCAGCTAGTGGCGCTGCAGCAGTGCGCGTAGGTGCAGAGGCGGACAGAGGAGGAGCAGGGATTGGTTAAGCTGCGGAGGAAGGCGGGGCCTTGGCAAGAAAGGAAGATGGAGCCAGAGCTGCCCTACGCCCTGTGAGCCCGGCCCTTGTGATTTCGGAGGGCCCTCCGGGACTGCACAGTGTGTGAAGCGTTCAGGTCTCCTAATCCTCTCAGCAACCAGTGACGACGCTACCCTTGTGAGGCCTCCCATTGGCCAACCGCGGACAGCAAGGCTGAAGCGTGATCACCAGCCTGCAGGCACCTCCCTGCTCTCTCGACTAGGCGACCGCGCGCTCGGCCAGCCCCTTCCTTGCCCTCCCTGCCCCAGTCCCGCAGTCCAGGAGGCGGGGGTCGGGGAGCCCGCTGAGTGGGAGCCGCGTGGTGTCTGAAGAGCCAGTTGGCAACCGGTGAGGGGACCGAGGGGCTGGGAGGGAAGGGTTGGCGCGGGGCTGCGGTCTGCAACTGTCGCCCGGCTTGCCCACTCCGGACGTCTAGCTTCTGTCACCATCGTGAGCACCACCCCGGCAACCAGTGACGCGGAGGGGTGACGGGATCAGCCATTGGACGGCGCACTCCCGCCACCTCCGCGCGGCCTGCTCCTCCCAGGCCTGACCTTCCGCGCGTTCTCGCCGGTTCTCCTCCTGTGACCTTCAGGGCTGAGAGCCCCTCGACGCAGGCATCACTAGGCCGAGCCGCATTAAAAGGGCAGCAGCAGCCGCCAGGCTTTGCCGCATTAAATGCCCCTACTACCCACAACATTTTTGATCCTGAGTCTTGCCCTCCCTGTGGGCCGGCGCTGAGGGCAGGGAGCAGGCGGGGGGTGGCGGGATGGGAAGATTGCCACCAAAGGAAAAGCTGCCCAGCAACTTGTGACTTAACTTAGCTAGGACGCCCAGAATTGGCTTCGCTGCGAGAGGGCCAGGGAACGCTACCTGCTCAGGTGCGCCCTTCTCATTCCGCGAATAGTTGTGCTGGGCTCCCATTGTACCAGGCGCCAAGTCTGAAAATGTGTCACCTACTCTCGAAGTGGAGCGTGGCCCGGGGAAAGACTTCAAAAGTCTTACAGAATGTTAAGGATGCTGAGGAGGTAGGAGTGGAAGCCAGACACCTTATTCCGGGTCCCTTCTCTGAGTAGTTTCCTGAAGAGAGTAAATCCTAAAACCTCGGCAACCATATTCTCAAGACTTGCACATATTTTGACCTCCCTATTTTCATATGTTATATGGTAGCTTCCTTTACCGAGTTTTACCAGGCAGCCTGTCCAAGGTCGCACAGCTGGTCATAATAGAATCCGAATTGGGATGCTGGCCTTTCTGGTTCCCTTACATAGGCTGCAGTTGCGACCCAGTAAACCAAAAGAGGGTATTTGCAGGGTACACAGGGGTTGGGGCTGTGGAGGAGTGGGTGACTGCAGGAACAAAGTTTGAGGCTGCATTGCAGGTTAATATCGCGGTTTTAAAAATCACTGTATTAGGAGTGCCGAGCTTCTTGCCAGGTCCAGGGAGGGTGTGCTGGGTGCTCTGGCCCCTCTGGAATGCAGTTTAGCCCAAGAGTAAAAGGAACATAGAAAATAAGCTATCCTACTTGGAATGTTCTCTCCCAGCCAGCATGTATACTTCCTCCACACTTGCCAGATTTCACAGGAGAATCTTGGTGAAGGGTAAACTTCCCAAAGAATGTATTTAGATCAGAATCAGGCTTGGGTACATGGGTGGGAGGGAGCTGTCATTCTTATTTCCACCAGCTCCTTAAAACATCAGACCTTAATTTGAAACTGGGGAGAACCTTCTTGTGAAGTCCTTGATTCTGTTAGCGGAAGAAAGAAGCCAGCTCTGGACTTCACAGTGCACCCTCACCTAGAAAAGGTACTGACACCTTTGCAGAGTGGATAGGAATTACTTTTTCCTGTTGCTTTCACTGATTATTCAGACTAAAGCCAAGTACAGAGATAGTGTGTGAAGGTGCTCAGCGAGGTTTCTCTAAGGAGGGGTTATTGGACCAGAGCCCTGAATGTGGGTGCAATGTGGCCTTTCTAGGTGGAAGGAACTGCAAGAGAAAGGGCCCCAAAGCAAGCATCAGAGAGTCAGGTAGTCTTTTCTACTCCCTAGATTCCTCCCCTACCCAGGAGTGAGAAATGGATAATTTACTTCTATATGCATATAGCTTTCATCATCCTCAGGTGTGTCTCAGTCCTGGACACAACAGTTAATTCAGGGCTGGGGCAGTGGTGGGGATTAAGGATACAGAGACAGACCAGCAGAAGAATCATCTCTCCCATTGCAGGTACCACACCCCGACCCACTTCTGCTCACACCCTCAGTATTCTTTCCCCCAGGGCCACAAGGAATCAATGCCCAACCCAGTCCACATGGGGCCCTCCGCCAAGCTGCTGCGTGCTGGCTGAGGCCCAGAATGGTTGCAGCTGTTGGGAGAGCTAGAGATAGGCCAGCAGGCCTGCTGTCCCCTTCCTGTTCCAGGCAGAGTCACCCACCTGCCATGTTCATGGTAGGTGACTTTGGGCAAACTGCTGCAGGAATAACCTCGGGTCACAAGAGAGTAACCAGTAGTACCCATCTCAAAGGACTGCTGGAAGGGTAAAATGGGAACATATACCCAAACACATGAGAGTTGTATCAGAAATCTTTAACTTCCACAACTGAAGTCTTTTTGTCAGTCAAGGTTTCATTGAGCCAAAAATGCCAGATAAAAGACCAATTCAGAGCCTGGAACCTATTCCCCCAGCAGTGTGGCTAGGTAGAAAAGACAGCTTGTCTGACGTCCCAGAGTTTCGCAAGCATTTTATGCATCAAGTAGTGGGAAGGAGACATTCTGAAAGATTTTTCATGAGCCATGGGCAGAGGGTAGGGGAAGGTGAAGTGGGGCCAGTTCTGAGATAGAGTCCACATAAAGAAATGTCTACTGCTGTGGGCAAGCTGGGGCAGCAGTCTGGAAGCCCTCCTGTAAATGAGGCGGGGGTCCTGGGGTTAGATGGGGCCTGGCTAAAAAAATCTGCGGAAGTAGCCCCCTGGAATTAATCCAAAGTTCCAGCAGGCAAACAGGAATGTGATTCATTTTGGTTAGCTGGTCAGTATCTGTTAACAGACTTGCAGTTCTGTTGTTCTCTCATTGTCCAGTGTCCTGTCAGAATTTTCTCCTTGTCAGAGTCATTATATGTTGATGCTGGTAACAGCTGGGAGAGTAGCAGTGAGAGATACTGTGTGGGTCCCAGCTGGTCTCCTGGTCTGCAGTGCACATACCTGCTTACCAGGAGAGTAGAACCCCTTGGAAGGGCACCAGGGCCCTGAGTACTGGGAGGTAGGACAGTGGCCTCTGCTCTGGCTTCTGAAGCCCTAAGGGTCAGTGTGGTCAGTGAGTCCCTCCCAGGCCAAGTTTTGGGGGCCATGGATTGGGCTATCCTCCCTTTGTACATTGCCCCAGGACTTGGAAAGGCCATGTGGGTAAGCACCATCCAACAGAAATAAAATGTGAGCCACATTTATAATCTTCACTTTTCCTAAAAAACAGGTGAAATGAATTGCAATATTTCATTTAACCTAATATATCTCAAATATTTCAACATTTAATCAATATTAAACATTAATGAGATATTTTGCATTTTTTTCCCCATATTAAGTCCTCAAAATCAGTAGTGTATTTGACCCTTGCAGCACATCTTAATTTGGACCTTTCCAGTGCTTGATAGTTACATTTAGCTCATGGCTGCTGTTATGGGCTATACAGCTGAGACAGCCCTCAACCCCGCTCCTGCAGCCCAGACCCATTTATCCCAAGTCTTACTTCAGAATGGAAAAACTACAAGGTGATCACTTTCCTCTCCATCCCATCCCAGAAAGGCTGGTCCCTGGCAAAACAGATAACCAGGAAAAAAGCCTCATACTGACTCAGAAATGACTGAACTGCCTCAGGGGAGATTGTTGATAAAGGTACTGAATCTTGACTATTTCCTAATCAGTTAGATATAGTATGAGATACCTGCATATCTTAAGAAACAAAAGTGATATATGACACTCAGAGTTTATCTTTAACCTACTGTGAATATTACCTTTCTCCAATAGTTTATCTTACTCCTTGGTAATGTTTTATATTAGTTATATATGTAGTGTTTATAAATATTTCTAAGTATTACATGCTTGAAAAATATTAAAATACTTTATTGAACAATTAGGACTTGTCACCAATTCATACATAGTTATCCTATTCCCTCTTTCCAAGCTCACCTTGTCCTTATTTTTTTCCAAAGTTAAAGAAGTTTGGTGGTACAACAACTTCAAAACTCTGTCAGGAACATGGTAGTCAGACCCTCAAGAAATCTATTTTTCTTTTTTTAAGCACAGTAATATTTTACTTTTCTTTCAGATTTCCTTCCAGGCACAGACCCTTTGCTTCTGGAACAAGCTCCAGCATGGGATGAGGGGCAAAAGAGATAGCTGAAGGTGCAGCCTGCTCTCAAGCACCAGACCTGTCCCAAGACCGGGGTGTCTTACTCAAACTGGTAATGAAGGGAAGTGGTAGCTTTACGTATATGCCATTTGTGTTTACATGACTGTCTTACCTACCTTGGGCATGTTCCCTGGGAGGTGGTGACATGGCACAGGGTGGGTTCCCAGAAACTTGGCCCAGGAGGTGCCACGGCTCCTGGAGACCCCCAACTGAGGTGGAATCGTCACCAGGACATGAGCATTGCCCTCTTTAGCATTTGAGATCATGCACAGAGTCTTCACGGAAGGTTTTATTTACATGATTGTAGATTCCTTTGAATTGACAACCAGCTAGAATTAGCAGCCAAATGTCTGGGCTGAAGTTTTCCTCTGGAAGAAGTGAGGGACTCTCTGTAAAGTACACCTATCCTCTTTGAATAAGATGTCTGGGATTTAAAATACTCCAGACCCCAAAAAAAGGTCTGTGGGGTAGGAGGAGTGTCATAGATGAAACAGAATAGCAAGTGAATAATTGATGATACTGTTTTTGTTAGTTTTTTATATTTGAAAACATCCTTTAAAAAATTATCCTCCTCCAGGAAACATTTCTCACTTTTTTCTCTCCCTTCTTCTCTCCTCTCTTCTCAGTTTCAGTCCACCTATCTCTCTTACTTCACTGCTACAGGGCATAGCACGTCCTGCTCCAGAGGCAGCAAGAGAACTTCCAGCATCGGCCACTCCTGCCCAGGGCTCGGGAGCAGAAGCCCTAGAGCCCACCCTGCAGGTTTGTGGCTTCCTAGGCTTTGGTCTATTGACCCCATTTGTGTCTAAAAGATGAGGACCCTGTCTGTGGTGTTTTAACCAGAGCTCTGGATATTTATGTTTCCATTTGCTAATAAGAAAATGACTGCTGACCATTTTGTTTGCTTCCTCTCCCTGATATGTTGGGTGACACAGCCTGTAACTGATAGTGACTTTACCTAACCTCCAGTGTCCAACTGAACTGAGCTGGGGACAGATCCATGGGCCTTGAGGGAAGCAGTCACTGCTGAGGGCAGCCTGTTTGTGCTCTGGTTCACAGGCACAGGAGGCTCTGTGCACAAAGGCTAACCCTGCTCCCAGGCAGCTGCCTGGGATTCACCTATAAGAAGGATTTGGGGACACCACTAGAGATAAAGGACAGCAAAACAGATTCTGTGTCTTCTCTGTTTCTCTAGGTTCTCAGATCCCTGGAGCTAGAGCAGTGAAGAAAGGCTGCAGAATGCCTGCAAGCAACTTGGAACCATGAAAATTAGAAAGGATGCCCTTTCCTTCTCCCAGGCCTTCTCTGAAAATGTGAAAAGCACTTCTTGGATAATGCCATCAACTTTTGATAATACTGTTTGTGAATTTTCCAATGCTCCCTTTCTACCCGTTTCCTGGGTCATAAGTTGCTTTCCCTGGGCTAGGCCAGGGGAATATGGCTGTGCACTGGTGTGCAGTGATTATTTAACAGTCATTTCCACAGCCAAGGAGCAGTGCTTTGGGGGATCTTAGATGGGAAGGTATTACCTTGCCCAAGGCCACAGCCCCTCCTGAGCCTTAGCGCAGGCTGCCACAGCTCAATGCGTTTATGCTTCCAGTCTAGGCTTCAGGAAACCTGGGCTTCAGAGGCAGGTGCTGGTGTGGTCCAGGCCCAGGAGCCTTCTCATTGCCCTGGTCATTTTCAAGTGCATCTCCAGGCCAAGACCCTTAATCTAAGGCCAGAGAACAGGCAAGGCACTCCCCAAAACCGCAATGTGCTGGAGGAAAGTTCTCCTCTGAGCCCCTACTGCTCTTCCTGTTGGCACAAAGACTCCTGTGGCTTTGCCCCGCCCCCCCCCCCCCCTTGCAGAATGGAATCAGGATTCAGAGTTCACCCCTGGCTTAACTAAGCTGTAGCCATTGCACTTGTCAGTGGGGTTCACGTGACCTTGTCTCTGCAGGGCTCATGGTGCAGGGCTGACCAACCGCAGCAGCTGCCCAGGAGAGAAAGAACCCTGAAATCGGTAGACTGCCTTTCCAGGCCTTAAGAAAACTGAAAATAACCCATAGCTCCAGGAGGTGCACCCGGAATCGTGAGTGCTACGCTTCTAGCCCTCCGGCCGCCCTCAGCATGCAGGCTGCGTCAGAAGTGGCGGTGGGCAGGCCTTATGCGTGCAGCAAATGCTGCAAGAGCTTCCGCTACAGTTCGGTGCTGCTGCGGCACGAGCATGCTCATGGCGGCAGTCGCCGCTTCTACTGCCTGGACTGCGGAGAGCACTGCACCGGAACCGTCGAGCTGCGCGCGCACCGACGCGCTCATGCAGGTCAGACGCTCTACATCTGCAGCGAGTGTGGCCAGAGCTTCCGCCATAGCGGCCGCCTCGACCTGCACCAAGGTACGCACCGGAGGCGCCGCCGCTCCTGCCCTTGCAGTTACTGCGGCCGCCGCTTCCCACACTACCTAGCTCTGCTGCTGCACCGGCGCCACTCGCACCCGCCGGAGCGGCCCTGCCGCTGCCCGCTGTGCTCTCGTATCTTCCGCCAGAGCGCGCTGCGTTTCCACCTAGCGCGGGCACACCAGAGGGGCTCCCCGGCCACACCAGCGGTCCTGCTGCACCGCTGCGCACAGTGCCAGCAGACTTTCCACAGCAGCGCAGGGCTGCAGAGCCATGCGCGCATGCACGCGGGGCAAAGCCCGGGCCAGTTCAGTCCCTGGAAGGCACGGGCTCCAGACAGGCACCCGTGCTGTGTGTGTGGCAAGAGTTTTAGCAAGAGCTCCACACTAACGCGACACCTGCAGACGCACTCGGGTGAGAAGCCCTTTAAGTGCCCCGAGTGTGGCAAAGGCTTCTTGGAGAGTGCCACTCTGGTGCGCCACCAGCGTACGCACACTGGTGAGAGGCCCTACATGTGCGGGGACTGCGGGCGCTGCTTCAGCGAGAGTTCTACGCTGCTGCGCCATCAGCGCAGCCACCAAGGGGCGCGGCCGCACACCTGCGCTACCTGTGGCAAGGGCTTTGGGCAGCGTTCCGACCTAGTGGTGCACGAGCGCATCCACACAGGCGAGAGGCCCTACCCGTGTCCCGAGTGTGACCGCCGCTTCAGTGACCGCTCGGACCTCACCAAGCACCGGCGTACGCACACAGGCGAGAAGCCCTACCGCTGCGAGTTATGCGGCAAGCGTTTCACATGTGTGTCCAACCTCAACGTACACAGGCGCAACCACACTGGCCATAAGCCCCACAAGTGCCCCGAGTGTGGCAAGGCCTTCAGCGTGGGCTCTAAGCTGGCACTGCACCGCAAGACACACCAGGGTGAACAGCCGGCACAATGTGCTGAGTGTGGCAAGTGCTTCAGCCATAGCCGCTCGCTGTCACAGCACCAGCGGGCCCACACGCGTGCTCACGCAGCCACCAATGCCACCCAGGCCACCACAGCCGCTGCCCTCATCTTTGCTGGGCAAGCAGGACAGGACAATCGGGGACTTCTTGTGTCCCAGTTGAGGAAGTCTTACTGAGAGGCTTCCCTGGAGTGTGCTAGGTAAGCCTTGGACAGCGGCCAACTCGCACATGCGAATCTGGAAAGATACGTGGCTGTTGCCTTTTCCCACCTCAGGTGGTAGGCTTTCACCTGGCCTCCTGCTTCCCTTGTCAGCTCTGTGCCTGGGGGCGGGGGTGGAGGCGGGGCTTGGTTCCAGAGTCAAGACAAGCTCCAGACCCCGTGAGAGAGCCTGGGTTTGGGGTGCTCTCAGGTGCTTCCTTCTTGTCTTGCCACATGGGTTGTCTCTTCTGTCCTTCTCCTTTTTCATCCCGAGCCCCCTCTACCTCTCTCCTTCCTGATACTTTGATGTCCTGCCTCTTAAGGTAATAATAATCATGGGATGTGACCAACACATCCCACCTACTTTTCCTGCCTCTTGGTTCCACCTGGTTGTTAGTCTCTGCTCCCTTGGTTTCTGAGATGGGAAATTTGCAGGCAGACTTGGTGGGGGTCTTGCTTCACTGGAGGACATCTGTATGAAGCACTTAGCCTGCTGCCTCCAACAGGTGGCCCACCCATCTGTCCCAGGGGCCCAACCTGATGGCGTCAGTCAAGGTGCCTCTCAGGACAGTGTTCTCGGTCTGTTGGGGGACATTAGTCCTAGGACCTAGGCCAAGATCACCTGGGTCTACAAAGCTGAGCCAACTGGAGCATCAGAATGTTACCTCCAAGTCCAGACTGGAGCAACAGAACAGGGTGGAAAATTCCCTGAAATTCCAGTTTTTTTCTTATGGCCAGTGAATAAAAAATGTGTTTGGGCTCCAGGTGCCAAGAGCCTCTTCTGTACAACCTGAGGCTGCTGTTTGCAGACTTCAAGAATGATCTGGGACCCTGGCCCCTGGAGGCCCCAAGGTCTCGCCCCTCCCGAGGCAGCTTGGTAATGCTGCAGGATAGCCTCACTTCATTTTGCACTATAGGAAAGACTCCTTGAGGCCTGTACAGTTTGTTTGCTTCTCTTGGTTACTGGAAAGGACAAACATGGCCCAGAGTCACATACCTATAGTCCTGCTCCAGTTCATCCCTCCAGAATGACCCAGCACTCTCCCTACTGTCACAGTGTGAGAATGGATGTGATACTCCACAGGAGAGGGCTGCAGGTGCCCAACTGGGAAAGCAAGCTGGGTCCTTGAGGTATGGGGGTTGGTGCCCCAAGCTATATTGCATACCTAGCAGAGGAATTGGGTCCTGCACCTCAAATGCAGAAACACTCACTGTGCCCATGTGTGTCCATGTAAAACTCTGGGTTTATTTTGTCCTTCAGCCCCCAGGAGTCCAGTCCCGTCCCCACCCTGCATTCTGTCACCCAAGTTTAGAGACCAGGTTCTGGCCTTGCTCTTTCTCAGTCCCTGGGGTCATTGCTGAGGACCCCAGAGGGCCTGCACCCATCACCATGTCCCAGGGGTACGGGGGCAGAAGTGCTGTGATGGGGCTCCAGTGGGCCAGGGGAGCCTGGTGGGACCATTAGCAGGGCTGGGTGGCTTTTGCTGCAGTGAGCCGTGACACTGTCTGGCTTCTCAAAGCGCTTGCCACAGACCTCACAGGGGAAGCGCAGGGTGGCCACCGTCTCTGCGTGCTTGCGCCGGTGCCAATTCAGGGAGGCCTTCTGACGGCAGGTGAACCCGCAGATCTCGCACCTAAGCCAGGGATGGTGGAGGGAGGGAAGGGGCTTTGGCCAGCCACCCAGGTATCCTGCCAGCCCCCTCCCCCAACAGCCTCCCACACTCACTGCAGGGGCTTCTCTCCAGTGTGGATGCGACGGTGAATGACCAGGTTGCTGCTGGTGCGGAAGGACCGTGCGCAGAACTCACAGATGTAGTCCCGAGTGTCTGCAAAGCACCGAGGACACTCCAGCTCTCATTCTGGGCCCACACACCACCCGCTGCCCAGGGGAGTACTGTCCCCACAGCCTGACTACTTCACCCTCCCTGCCCCCAACATTGCCCTTTGGCTGTCAGCAGCAAGCCCTCCCCTATTCTCTGAACCTACCCTCCCTGCCCATCTCCAAGTTTTTCAGTGTCCTTCAGACCTGTACCACTGCCGTTCTGTACACCGGCTGTCAGACAACCCCCCATGCCTCCCCACACACATGCATGTCCTGCTGTCAGTTTGTTTCCTACATGGCCAGCACCCATCTCTGTTCCCCAACCTTCAATGACCTGATTCTCCACCCTTCTCAACCACCACTCTCACCACACCAGCCCAAAATCACAATCTGAAGTGTCCTCTGACTCCAGGCTACCATCCAGTGCCATTTCCCCTCATCTCCCTGCCCCTCCGTGCCCAGTGCCCAGTTCCATTAACTTCCCAGGGTGTGTGTAGCCTTCCTCTACTCAACACTAATTCATCTGTCCCTGTCCCCCTCAGATATACCCACTGGCTTAAAACCAACTCAGGATAAATGCAGCCCTTGGCCTGTCTTGGACCTGTGGTATGCTGGGGGCAGAAGCCCCAGTTTTCCCTTGAATCCCCAACACAGGTCTCAAGGGCCCCCCAGGTCCCTGCACTTCCCCAGTCATCTCACTCTCACACTCTAGAGTCCAGGCCATGTTCATGCTATGTCCCTCTCCACCATGCCCTTCTCAGCAGTGAGCACCCACACCCTCCCCTACCCAGTGAACCAACCAAAACATGCCTGTCACTACTCACTGTTCCCTGGGCCACCCTCCAACTGTGCCCTTGGCACTCCTCCTCACCCAGGTATCAGCAGGCCCTTTCTTTCTGGGGGATGAGTCGTATAGCTGTACCCCAGGCTCACAGCTCTCCAGCTAAGACCCCAGTTCTCTCCTTGTTTTCACAGCCAAATTCCAAAGTGTTGTCCATACTCGCAGTCTCCACTTCCTCAGCTCCTGTCATATCCTGTGTTACACTGCCTGGTCAAGGATGGCCTCCCACCGCCACTTCTGGTGGCCTGTCCTCACTCACTCTTACTTAGCCCTGCGTCACAGACACAGCACCAACCCCCAACCCCAGCACTCTGCCCACCTGGCCCCTCAAACACCACTCTTTTCACTTGCCCCGCCACCCTGGCAGCTGACCTCCCCACCTATCACTCACACCTCTTCTCCACCTGGGCTTACACTCTCCACGTGCAGACATGCCACTCACAGCTCAAATACTAGCCATGTGCTTATGACACATTATCTTTTCACCCAGCATCTCCAGGTCCACATCTTCTGGGATGCCTAATTAGCATGCCTCAAAAGGTCCATTTTCTGAAGCCTGCCTCTACCTCATTTCTGGAAGTCACATCACCTTCTGCCCAGGTGCTCAGGTCAGACTCCTCTAGGTCACTGAGTCCTCCCTGCCCATCCCACCTGTGGCCAATCTGTCCTTCCCACAGTAACCCTTTTGCTTCTACCGTCACACTCAAGTCAGCCTCTAGCAACTTCACATCAGAGTGCCAGACCTCCGTCACTGTGCAGTACATATTCCTGCAGCATTCTGCTCTCCCCAGGACAACCACAGCATTCCTGCTAAAAGCTGTCCTTCCACCGCTCAAGGCCCTGAGATAGGGCCCATCTCAGACAGCCGGAGCCAAGCATCCTCATGGGGGCAACTGCCCGTCCAGTCTTCCCTTGCACACACTGCCTGCAAAAGTGGACAAGTCTTCATTCCCTTCACTGTGGTCTCTGCTCAGAGTACCTTCCCTTCCCACCGAGCACCTCCTCCCTGCCCTGATGTCACATCTCTTTGGAGCTCTATATCCCTAGAGTAGACATCTTATGAGTTGAGGCCCGCCTACTTTGTTCACTGCAGTGTCCCAGCACCTACAAGCCTTAAGCAGGTAGGTGCTCAACACATGGGACACAGGATGAGTGTACACATGATAGTCACCACAGAGGATGTGAAGGGACCTGCAGATGGGTGGTGGGCCCCATGAAGAGAGTTGAAAGGACCCACAGGTGAAGGGACCATGGGGGGAGGTGAAGGGACCCACAGGACAGGTCAAGGGACCCACGGGGTGAGGAGACACTTCCTCCCACTGACCACTGTGCAGCTTCACATGTTCCTTCAGGTGTTTCTTAAAGTTGAAGGACTTTCCACAGGCTGGCTCTGGGCAGGAGAAGGACTTTTGGTGGATGTGCTGGTACTTTTTATGGTGCTAGGGAGAGTGGGTAGTGTCAGGGAGACTGGTGGAGCAACCCAGCCGGCAGGCTCCTCTGCCCCATCCCAACCCCATCAGTCCTCCCTGTCACCACCAATTCACATCACCTACACACAAGCATCCCGATCCCATTCCATCCTGACCCCAAACTTTGCACTTGACTTCCATGATCTCAACTCCTTACCACAACCTCCCCTTGCAACGTCTAGTCCCTTGAACAAAGTGCAGTTCTGGTGACACTTACAGCTCCCTAAGCATGGGTGTGCTAAGTGACAGGGACAGGAACATGTGGTAGGCCTGACTGTCCAAGCACAGCATCACCCGAGGGCCTGTGTTCTAGCACCAGCTCAAGGGCTGTGCCATGTGTCTTTCTGCTTCATCTGCATGGGGAACACGGGCACTCAGGCCAGAGCCTCAAGTCCCCAGGCACTACGGGGACCTCCGTTTTTCTTATCCTGACTCATCGAATCATACAGGATTCCCGTGCATAAACTGCTGTGTGCTGCTTCACCTCTTCTTGAACATGCTCAAGTACTTGGGACTGACCTGCAGAGGGTGCTCCTCCCCAGCCCAGAGTTCCCTGACACCTAAGGCCCTTCTACTTCCCCCAATCCCATCTGCCTCACCAGCTCAGTGCAGGCCCTCCCCAGCCTCCAGACCTGCCCTGTGAGGGCCCTGGCTGACTGTGGGGCTGGGCCTTGCCCGCTCTGTGCCTCCAACCCGTCCTGCAGTGAGACTGAAGCCCAGGAGCCCTGGGAAGTGGCAACCTCATGTACCTCGGCTTCCTCATCTGCAAAGCAGGACAGGATCAACACATCCCCCCCAGGCAAGTGCTGAGAACTGTCACTATTACCCAGAGATCCCAAGGACTCCGGTCAGGTCCCCGTGGACCACAGGTGGGGCGGGGCATCCATGTCACCTGCTTAGTGATTATGATAATCGCAAGTAAGGTCTATGCCCTCTCCTGCCCTCCTCTTCCTGGCTCCTGTCCCTTTGTCACAGCCTCTCCGCCACCAGGGGCCCAGAGTCCGGGCTGCAAGCGCCCTCACATTCAAGTACTGGCGGTTGGAGAAGATCCTGCCACAGCCGGGGAAGTCACAGGGCAGCAGCTCCCGTCTGGCGGCTCTCCTGTGGAGCAGAACAGGCAGAGGGAAGAGGACCCCCTGGCTCTCCTCTGCCAGCCTGCCTCCCTCCTCTCAGCCCCGCCCCCAGCCCCTCCCCAAGGCCTACCTAATTCTCTTGGGGCCAATGTGCTCGCTGTCCTCCTCCAGGGCCAAAGGTACATCGGATGGGGCCTGACTCCCAGGGCTGTGAGTAGCAGAGAGGGAGCAGAGGGCCTCAACAGAGGGCCATGTCCCACAACACCCCTGCCCTCTGTCTAGGCCATCAGGTTACCTGGCCAAGGCCTCAGTCTGCTGGGATGCTTGAGGTGTCCCACTGATCACCAGCTGTGCCCCACCTTCCACAGGCAGAGACATGGGGACAGCTGCAGGGGCTAGGGGTGTCTCCCTCTCCTTAAGTGTGTGGGTGACAGGAGAAGGGAGTGGTCTGAGGACATCTGGCTCACTGCTGAAAGCAGAATAAAGAGGGCATTGTCACCCAGCCCCACCCCACCCCCATCTCTAACAGCAGATCCCAACCTCCGAACCAGGCCCAGGGCCCACTCACACCTATGTTCAGCCTTATTCTACCCTAGAGCCTAACTTCATTTCTCCGCCCAGGGCCTTTCTGCCCTTCCCACCACCAACCCTTTGCAAATACCCTTTTAGTTGCTCTGCCCAGCACCCTTGTTGTCCTCCCTCACCCCCAACTTGCCCATCTGGGGAAGAGCTGTAGGTCCATGGGCTGACATCACTGAGTACTTCCTCTTCATTCCCATCTTCTTCCTCTCCCTCCTCTTCTCTTGGGGGCAGGAAGGACTCCAGTGGGGGTCCCACCCCCCTGCAGGTCCAAGGGAGCCAAGCCTGAGGTCCTGCTCCCTTGCCCTCACTGTCCATCCCATATGTCCTGTCCCTCCCTCCCAACCCCAACCTCACCTGGGTGACCTGGCCTCCTGAGTCCTCTCCTCATGCTCACATTCCAAACCTATTAGCACAGGTGGGGTCAAAGAGGCAGAAACTCTGGGCTGGAGGGATGAGGACAGGTGGAGTCTGTGGTATGAATTCTGGGAGGCCTCTCAAGAAGGAGCAGAAAGGGGCAGAGACTACTGCCATGGAAGGGGTATTTTATTTTAGAGATTCACATGGTTCAAAAAACTACCACTACAGGAAGGTACACTGTGAAGTCCCCTTTCCAATACTGTCTCAGTTTGCCCAATAGGCACCTGGGTTCCTACTTGCCCTGCCAGAGATATTTCATTCATTCATACTTACTTTTCGCTATCAATGGTAATATACCATAATCCTATTACGGACTTTGTTTTTTTACATCTAAAAATATACTTGAGGAATTCTTTGCCAGTATAGTTTTCCCACTGAGAAAGGAATACTTTTAGAGACGGGAGTTCTGAGCTGGAATCCTCTTCCCCACAACCCCCCTTTCCCTACCTACCTGCAGGCTCCTGCCCACCCCTGACCTGCTGGCACCAGCTTTTCTCAGAGGTACTTGGAAGAGGGGCCAACTTGACCTCCTCCGGAGGTGTAGGGCCTGAAGAAGGGCCCCAGGAGAAGGTGTGGCCTGCGGAGCACTCCCACACAAGCCCCCCATCAAGGCCCCCAGGCCCACGCAGCCCAGGCACCAGACTGCACTCCTGGCTGTGGGCATGAGACAGGACAACGAGATGCTGCAGACCCTTGGGGGGCAAAGGCTTGGAACCTGGAGGGGTGAAGGTGACAGTCAGGGCAGCTAGGCTGCCTCTGACCCTCACCCTGGAGACCCTCTCCCAGACAGCGCTGCCCCTGCCGCCAGACACGGCTCCTTTTTCCTCCTTTCCCCAAACTGTCTTGGGCTCCCCATCTCTTCCCAATCACTAAGGGTTCTCTCAGATCCAATCCCGGCATACCACTCCCTGTTGCCCCTCTTCCCTCTCTGGCTCCTCAGCCCCTATACCCAGCTATTCCCTACCTACCTGCACACAGCACACAGCCTGAAGACGTGTACCTGCCAGGGGACAAGAGGCAGGTCAGGCCAGGCCCCAGTCAGACAAGTGCCCTCAGCTCTGGGCACTCACACAACTAAGGGGCAAGCCCTAAGTGTCCCTATCGTTGGAGACCCCGAGGAGAGAGGCACAAGCCGTACTGCCGACATGAGAAATGGGTCAACAAGAAGGAGTATTGGGCCAACACTTGGCGGGGACGGGGGAGGTCCTAGATGCTGCGCTGGGTGCCCTCTCCCAGATCCCTGCACGGCCCTAACCGGTCCAACAGGAACTTCGCCAGCTGCGAGTGCAGGGAGAAGCCCAGCCGTTCCTTGAGGAGGCACCACTGTTCCATGTGGCCGCCCAAGCGGATGCGACACTTGCTGCGGCGCGCGTCCAGCTGCCGCCGGTTCTCCCGCCTCCTGCGGGACGCGTCAGCCGGAGAGGCAGCCATGGCCCGGGGCCTGCAGGACGGAGGACGCGCGTGGGCCGGCCTAGCCCGCCACCCGCCCGCCGGCCTCCGCAGTCTTACGGTGGAATGGGGACAGCACCAAACCGTTGCCATAGCATTCGCTGCCACCGGGCCCAGGCCAACCCTGCCACTGGTACAGGCCGCGTGAACTAGCGCTGTGGGTGGGAGGTTGGGCACAAGGCCACAGTCAGAGCGGCGGCCGCACAGCCCACCAAGTAGAAGCGGGAGCGGCGGGTCAGGGCGAGAGGTTTCCAGGGGAACTTCCCGGGGGTCGGCAGCGAGGTCGGAACAGCTCCAGCTAAGGACGCGTTGTGCGTGCCGCGGACGCTCTGAACCGCCATGTCACTGTACGCAGGGCCGGGCGGGGGTCTTCAGGGCGCCCCGCCGATGAGGCCTCCCCCGCCCTTTCCCCCCGGACGCGCTCAGAGCGCGGACCCTCCCGCTGCAAAGGCGCCCGCAGGCTCCCGAGCGCCCGCCCCTCCCGGCCTTACCTGCGCCCCACCGCCCTCACCCCACTGCGCCTGCGCCGCCGCCTGGCGCGGGCCAGGACAGCGACAGTACTACCGGGGCCCACCTCGCGCGCGCCGCCGCCGTTTCTCTTTTAAGCGAAACCCGTCCCGCTACGCGTAGGTTGCTCCCGCTCAGAACTGGGCTGGAACCCGGCAGCGGAGAGGCGAAGCCCGAGGTGCGCGCCTGCGCACTGATGCCCCGCGCAGCGCCTGCCGGGAGCCGTGGTCCAGCCCAAGTGGGCGACCGTCGCTGCTAGGACAGGAAGAGTTAGGAGAGGGTAGGGTTTAGGGGCTGGTTGTTTCTGTGGCGCAGCCTGCGCTTGGTGCCCAAAGGCTTAGAGAATGGGGCCGGGAGCCCCTCCTGTGCGTCTGCCCACTTCTCCAACCTGCCGACGGACATCCCCTTCGTAGTTCTTCCTACTTCTTTCTTCACCTTCAACACTTCCTCCCCAATGACCACCAACAAGCAAACACATGCTGCAGAATCAGCTGCCGGAAAAGCGAACTGGACCCCTCTCTGCACTCCAAGGCCCCTGAGGCTATAGCTGTTCGCATCAAGGGGCCTCAGAAAAGTTGCCTGTATTTGCTATGGACCCTTCTTCATGGTCCATTCTCTCGTTGATGGACTGATGCAGCTTTCCTCAGCACCAAACCACTAGAATGATGCTTCTCAAGGCCAATAGTGGTTTCCACGTTTCAAGATGTGGTCAGCTCTCTGCCTCTCCACCTTAGAACAGCAGCTGACCTCCACACACTGGGACTTCATACTTTCTTGGGTTTCTTCCTCCCCCCTTGATGCAGGACAGGGCAAATTCCACCAAGTTGGTAGGAAGACCAAGCCCTGCACTGAGAGAAGAGGGTCCTTTGGTGGAGAGTGGAGAAAGAATTCAACACACACTCCAAAGTTAGAGTCAAAAGGAACGTTTATTAGAGAAAGAGCAATACTCCATAGACAGCGTGGTCTCCTCTCAAAGGCAGAGAATGAGAGGGACAGTGCAAGAGACAGAGTAAAGGCACTGAGAGAAACCCTGAGTGTTCGGGGAATTCAATTTACATGTCATTCTGTAGTTCCCATTTCCTTTGATATGGATATACAGTGAGAAAGGGGAAGCATATATAGCTTGAAAGGGTAAGAATATGTAGAGTGAAAGGCCTGCTGGCATTTCAAGCCTTTAATCCTTAGGTTCCCCATGGTTTTAGCCATAGGGAATGACTCTTGTTCCCTCCACACACGTGTGGGGATTGGGTTGTTAGTGATGCAGCAAAAGTCTTCCTTTGTTCTGCAAGTGTCCTCCTGGCCTGGCTGCAGGGCTGATCAGCATAGTGCAGTCTCTGATTGTGGCTTGATTAACATTTTAATTATCTTGCCTCCCTACGTTACACTGGCTCCTCCTTTCCTTTGTTGGACTCTTCTGCTATCCCACCCAAACATAAACTAAGTGCCCCTTGGTGCCTTAACCAAGTCCCCTCTTCCTGGGTGACTTAATTGGCCACATGGCTTTAAGTACAACTAATGACTCCTAGATCTATATTTCCAACCTAGCCTTCAGCTCCACACTCATCTCTAATTGTCCACTTGACTGTCTGTGGATAACTGAGTTCATAACTAAGTCCATAACTTAGAATGCTGTCTGGCATTTAGTGAGCAATGATACATGCTACCTGATAATTTCTCAAACATTACCATGGCCAACACATAATATTAATCCTTGGCCCGCTCTCCTATCTCACTAAATGTTACCATCAGCCACCCACTTGTCCAGATAAAAAACCTGGAAAGCTGGACTCCTTCTGTGAAACCAACACCATATACATCAGCTAGCCCTGCTGATACTATTGGCAAAAATGGATCTTGAATCCAATCACTTTTGGCTCTCTCTACTGCTAAAACTCTGATCCAACCCAATTATATGTAGTTTCTGTGGCTGCTGTAACAAATTACCACAAACTTGATGGCTGAAAACAGAAACTTATTCTTTTTTAGTTCCAGAGGCTAGAAGTCTTAGTATCAAAATGTTGGCAGGACTGTGCTCCCACAAGGGATCTAGGGGGGAACCCTCCCATTTTTGTACCTTCCAGTGGTGGCTGGCACTTCAGGACTTGTAGCCACATGACCCCCTGGTCACAAGGCCTCCTCCTCTCTTGTCTGCATCACATCACTCACTCATCATTGTTCTCCTAGTCACATTGCTTCCTCTTATCTGTGTCACATCACTTCCATCCCCCAGTGACATTGTCCCCCTGGTCACATTGCATATTCCCTCCTCTGTGTCACCTCTCTTTCCTCTTCTTTTTTATGAGGGCACTTGTGATGGCATCTAGGGCCCACCTGGGTAATCTCTCATCTCAATATACGAAAACCATTACATTGGCAAAGTATTTGCCAGATAAAGTCATATTCACAGGCTCCATGGATTATGACATAGTTATCTTTTTGGGTACCACTTTTTAGCCTACCATCTTTAGCACTATCATCTTTTTTCTAGTCTAATCCCAGCTCCCCCTAATTGATCTGCCAACTACTTCCATTCTTACCCTAACAAAACAGGGAGAGTGACCTTAAAGAGCAAGCTTCCTACTTAAACCTTTCAATGGTTTCTTTTGTAATGCAAAGCCATTACCACAGCCTTGAGACCCTCTGTGATCTGGTCCTTGGCTGCTTCTCTGGCCTCCTCCCCTGCCTTTCCTCACTGTCCACTCCGTCCTAGCTACTCCCACTTTCTTGTTATTTTTTAAGTATGTCAGGTATGCTGGAGGGAATTCCTTCTCTGTGGAGTTGTTCTGCAGGTTCAGAGTACTGAAGCTTAGGGTGCATGGTTCTGACAGCTGAAAGAATGTGCAAGGAGTCATGGTTAGATGCGACATAGCTTTATTCAGACATAGCAGGACACAGCAAGGCACAGGCACAGCTTCAGCTCTCCCCCGCCCCCACCTGCACAGGTGGGGCTGTTCTTATAACAAGGTGCATAATAGTGGCTTAAGGTCAGGTACTATAATCAATCACAATCTACAGGTTTTATAGGAGGCTGTGTCTAAGGTCACCTGGGACACTGTAGCTAAGGCCTCTGGAAACCCCACGGCTTGCTGGGAGGGAGCCTGAGTGCATCCATTTTGTTTCAGTTCCCTCATCCAACAGGAGTGCTCACATCCCAGTTCTTCTTGCGTCTGTTTCCTCCTTATGTAAATCTCAGCTCCAAAATCACATAGGGAGAAAGATCTTTTTTGTCACGCTCCACCCCAATGGGCACTGTTCCATCTCCTCATAGCGTTTATCATTCTCTGAAATAATTTTAGGGACTTGCTCGTATGTTTGTCATTGGTCTATGATTGCTGGCTATCCCAGGCTTCTCCTGGTGGCCTAAACAGCCATGGCATCCAATCAGGAGTCCCTATAGGCTAAGCCTAGTAGGCCCTGCTCATGCCACCATTTACTGATGACTCAACATTGCCTAATATAAGGTAGGAAGAAAGGTCACTCACCTTGTTCCAGATACGTTACTCATTAATGAAGGTGCAACCCTCATGGTCTCTTAATAGACATCAGCAAAATCCTAGCCCTCTGTCCTGTGGATGAAATCACAAGCAGGTTCCAGAATCTTGGTTACTCTTAGATAATAAAAATCCTTTACTCATTGAACACTCTTGGTCTTCTCAATTTGATACTGGTCACAATAATAAAACTAGCTGTATTAACCTCCAAAACCCTTCTTCAAAAAATTCCTCTTTTTTCCTCTTAGCTTCTCATCAATTCCAAGTGTCATTGAAGAAAGTGATGATCTAAGCCTCTCAAAATAGGCACCAACCCCTTCTTTGTGAGTTCTGCAGAGGCCAGCTGACTTCTTTGGCGTGGAGAGCGGGGAAGACTATTTTTTTGCTGCTTTTAGCACTACCCCAGACCAATCTGAGACTGAGAGTTCCATTTTGTCATCCTTATTACAAAGGCTAAGATTAAATTTGAGCTTTTGCAGCTTTAACCATCGAGTTTACAGACTTTACAGTCTGTTGAAAATGCCATATTTTCACATGTGAAGTTGCTAAGTTTGTTCACAGTAAACTAGCACTAACTAGGTGTAGGGGGATTGAATTAAGAGATATTATATTTATCCTTATGACATATATTTTTCCTGTACTCTAGTGGAACCCTAGCACCCTTGACTCCTTTCTTGGGAAAAGCCAAATCTACTAATAGTGCTGTATTTTTTAGCTCTCAATGTCTTCTCTCCAAATAGAAACACCACCTTCCGCTCCGTGGCCCAAAAAGAGAATAGCCACAGTGTCACAGTGTCATAATCAAACTGCTGCTCAGACACCCCGAAGAGACTAGCTTGCAGTGGAGAAGGGGTGCTTGGGAGCAGTTCATGCCCAGACTTTCACCAGTCCAGTCAACATCCTCGGCCCCAAGTAGTACCTGCGCTTATCTTTCTCCCCTTTGTTTCCGCCTTTCTCGAATTAGTGTCCGGCGTCTGTTTCCTCCAGCCAATCAGCATCGTTGGGAGCCTCGCGCCCAGAGCCCTCTGCGCCCGCTGTGATGGGCAAACGGGACAGTATATAAGAGACCTGGGTCTCGTGCGCTGAGCCGGAACTCTCCGCTGCGGTCAGCAGGGTGGGGCATTAAGGATGAGGGCGCGGGCAGCTCGGAGATACACCGTGGTCAGAAATGCCTCAGCAGACACAATGGTGGTGCTGCCTTAGCTAGAAACGGACCCCTTGGACCAGACCGCGCACAAGGTGACCTGGCTCCGGGAGGGTGGGGAGGGGTGGGGGCGGGGAGCGGATGAGCGCAGCCAGCACCGGACCATGGGTCCCGCCTCCCTGGTGCGTGTCTCCCGCTATTCCTACCTCCACCAGCCGTGCCGTGGACTGCGAAGATCGCGAACTTCCAGAGGTACCTCGGATCTCACGCAGGCCGCAGTGGAGATCTGGATGTGTAGCAGAAGTGATGGCCTTTCCAGAATACATGCTCTGGGAAGGAGAAAAACATCAGAACTCAGGCAGGAAAGTCAAGGGTTCAGGACAAGGTCCAACCGACGTGGAAGCCTGGAATCTGGCCACCCCTGCAGCCTCACCCGGTGGAGAAGACGGACATGAAGGGAGATTTGATAGGACTCCATCCAGATTCCCCGCGGCTTCCCTCTCACTCCGCTCCACTTCCGTTGTTTATTTTTTTCCTTTCAGCCCTGTTCTTTCGTTCTTGTTCTCCATTTACTGCCATGTCTTCCATTTTACTTCTAACTACCCTTCTCTCTCCTTTCTGGCCGACCTTGCATATTTTTGCTCATCTTTCTTTAACTTCCCTGTGTGTCTTTCCTCTCCTCTCCTCACTCTTTCATCTCATTTCTTCTGTACCTAGAATATTTTACATTTTGGCCAAAAATGCATCCAACGTATCTTCTGCTGCCACCTTCCAACATCAGGCTCCTACTACAGAATTTATGAGCCACCTACATTCCAAGTTCTTTCTCCTAATTCTGTTCCTGTTGCGTTGCTTCTTGGTCTGTTCAGTTCACTCTGCAGACCATATTTGGGTGGTTCACTTGTGCCTCCAAGGACATGGTGAACCTTGGCCTCCTGAGACTGCTATTCAGCTGGTGAGAATAGAAGCCCCTTCCACCAGGGATTTCCTGGGAATATGGTTGGAATTCCCTCCTGTGAGTCTTCAGTTTACAGTCTCCAGGAGCACCTACAACAGCTTATGGCTAAAATTCCCAAAGCCTGAGTGGAGACTGCAGTTAGCTGGATCAAAGTGCTGGGGGCTCCTGCCTCATCAGTCTTGACACTCTTCAGGCTTTCTCCCAAACTCGGGCAGAGGCTAACCACATTGTCAGTTTTCTCCTAGAACACACCTTTAATGGAGAATGCCAAATGACAGTACACTGTCAAGTAAGCATCTCTAAGAAACCAGGAAGTTTGCCAAAGCTGTGTGTAAAAATGGCCCTCATCAGTGTCCCTCTCATAGGCCTATTTAGAGGGCCTGGAAAGTAGAAAAGGAGGTAGCATGCTAACAGCCCAGAAGTAAAATAAGGTAAGAAAAGCATTTTGTGAGGACATGTGGTTGGGAAGAAACTATGGCTATATGTCTCCCTGTGCTATGGAGACACCCAGTATGATGCCCAAGACAAATGCCTGCTCCTCCACCCTCTCCGCCAGGGAAATCTAAGTCTGGCTAAAACATCTATTAAGATGACTACAACATCCAGTATTTCCAGTTTATTAACTGAAGTCTTGAAATAATGAAAGGCAATAATTTTAGACTAGAGCAGAACTAAGATCTGAATGGACACTGGGAGGAGGTGGGATATGAAAGTTGCTCTGTAGCAAGAAGCAGGTGGTACTCCAGAGGCACACAAGGAAATTATTGGAGAGGAGTGAGGAGGTTCATGTCGCCACTGAGACTTAAAAATAAGTATTTCTTTGAGGTCTTTACAGTGAGGACAATAGAATGAACAATTGCATAGTGGTCACAGGGACTGGCTTCAAATAACCCTCTTCTCTGCTATGTACACCACAGCAGTCTAGCATGGAGAGAAGAGTGGCAGAGCACAGTGGGAGCTTTTTTAAGGGGTCCTATAAGAGCCTCATCTTGTAGCCTGAGTATCTAGGCCCCCTTAATTCCCTGCCAACACCATATACTGGGGCATAAGAGATGGCAGATGTGGTACTGTGTGAGTATCCCCAAGACTGGCACTAGTTTAGGGTCAGGGCCTTCCTTGCTGACTTTTCAAAGCTCAGTTTATCTTGGTAGACTTTTGTCTTGGCAGAAGGCAGAAGTATGAAGAAGGAAGGTGAAAAGAGAGCAGAGAAACAACTGGGAAGCTCTTGTAATACTAAGGAGACATGAGGCAAAAGGTCTAAAGGTACAAAGGACAAACCCCCTTACAGCCAAGGAGGACGCCACTATTCAACTCATTATCATTCCATCTTCCACCCCACAACTCCTACCCTACCCTCCCTGCCACCATCTATTTAGCCCACTCCCACTTTTCGCCCTGCTCATCCTCTCCCCTCAGCCCAACTCCCTAAAGGTGAAAAGACCCCACACAATTCCAAGGGTATTTTCATCTTGTGCATGTGCAACTACTTCCAAGAGGTGAAACAGCAGGAAGGCAGCCCAACAGAGCTAGAAACAGAGCTGGGGCAAGAGTCTGTGGAGGATTCAAATACACAAATGAAACCAAGTAAGTCAGCATGTAGTTTGTCACCATCATACCCTGCCCATTGTAAACAATGTGATAGAACACTTTTCTCATGTAAAGTCCAGTGGCCTAAGTTTTAAATAATTGCAGAATAACTGTTTAGTTGGTCTGTCTCAAGGTTCTCATGGTTCAATTAGCACATTCTCATCATTTATTCTTTAATATAGTTTTTAGGGAAATGCAAATTAAAACCACATTGAAGCAGCACTTTACACCCACCAGGGTGGTTATAATTAAAAAAAAAAAAAAGAAAATAGGAGGAAATGGAACCCTCATATATTGGTGGGATGTAAAATGGTGCAGCCACTGAAAAATACAGAGTCCTCACTTAATGTCAGCAATAGGTTCTGTGACTTTAAGCAAAGGGACATATAATGATACCACTTTTGCCACAGGCTAATCCATATAAATAAGGGTTAAGTTCCTATGGCACATCATCAATATTACAGGGAACCAACATGGAACTACACTACGTTATTTGAAGATTACTGTAGACTACCAAGTTCCTCAAAAAGTTAATCACAGAATTCACTAATGACACAGCAGTTCTATTCTTAGGTATGTTCCTGAAATAATTAAAGACAGTTACTTCAGCACATGTACACGTGTGTTCATAGAAGCGCTATTCACAATAACTTAGTGGCCCAAATGCCTCTCAATAAACAAATTGTTGTGTGTCCACATAATGGAATTATACATTAATGGAATGTTATTTGACCATAAAAAAGAATGGAGTAGTGATAGATGGATGCTACAGTATGGGTGCACACTTAGGGTTAGAGTGTGTGCTCAGTGAAAGAAGCCACACACAAAAAGTCAGATACTGTATGAATCCACTTATATGAAATATCCAGAATAGGCAAACTCCTAGATATATAAAGCAAATCGGTGATTGCCAGGGGCTAAGGGAAGGGAGGAATGGGGAGTGCTATAGGCTTAATCGTGCCCCGAAATGTACACGTTGAAGCCCTAACCTCCTCCCTTTGAGGTTCCGCACCCGCCACTCGCCCGGTCTCCGGCAGCGCTCGTTCTCTTTTCTCTGCTTTTCGGCGTGCCCCCGCCAACTACAGCGCACTTCACGGCTGTGTGAGCCGGCTATTGGCCATTAACTTCCGATTCGCGTCTCCTACCGGACGCTCCCGGCCCCGCAGACGCTCGCGTCCACGGCTTACTTTATTCCCTACAGCGTCTTAAAATCCCGGTGGAAAACGGCCTCTTCGCAGACTGCGCTGACCCCTAGATTGCCCTCCGCCGCAGCTCAGACCCAAAACTCGAGTTCGTGCTGTCCCTGCGCTTCTTGCACGTCAACAATCCCGTTGGCTACATCTTCGCAATCCACTCAGGACTGAACTATAGGTCACCTCCCGGTCCAGGGCCACGAGCCCAGCCAGGGGCCTGCGGCAGCCTCTCGGCTGCTGTCGCCGCTTCAGGCCAGCTCTCCGCGGGCCGCTGAGCACAGCGCGCAGCTCACAGCGCTCCCTGCTCCGCAGGCTGGCCGGGCGCTGCCATCCCGTCCCAGTCACGTCCCGGGCCTCCTCTCATTTGTTCTTTCCGGGCCCCGCAGTCCCCTGGCCCGAGCCTTTCAGGCGGTCGCCCCCAGAGGCTCACGTTCGGCCGAAAGGCTCCCAAGAGGCTGTGAGTCGCCCTCCTCCTCCCCATCCCTTCTCTGAGTTTCTCTTCGCGGCACTCGTCGCCGCCAGCTCGTAACTCTGCATCCCAGTGGTTCTGCAGGACCGTGAGCTTCTGCAAGGACTCGGCCTTCTCTGGGCGCGGGCGGAACAAGGAGCCACGACCCGGGCGGGGCAGGCTGAGAAGCGGCAGCAGGCGCGCTGGGCACACGGGCAACTGCGGCGAGGTCCTCCTGGGCGGCCGGAGGAGCTGTGTTCCTCCGCTGTTCCAGCGTTCGCGACACCACTGCAGTCAGAGTCCAACGTGAGGAGAAACGGAGATTAGCAATGCGCCGGGCCTGGCTCCCGCTCCTCGGCTTCCGCAGCTAGATTCCTGCTTTCGCAGGGTCGGGCGCCGCGGTGGCCGCTGGTGCTCGGGTTTTCCAGCTCGGATTGCATGTGTCCTGGAGCTAGCTGGGTCGGGCTGGTGGGGGACAGGGAGAACAGGCTCGGAGCGCCACGCTCCTTGGTCGTTGGCAAGCGTCACAGGCATGAAGTTCCTCACGCGAAAGGATAGTTCGCGGTGTCAGGATGGCCGAGTGGTCTAAGGCGCCAGACTCAAGGTTCTCCTTGCCTACGGGCTTTCTGGTCTCCGAATGGAGGCGTGGGTTCGAATCCCACTTCTGACACATCGTTTTTGTTCTTTCCTGTAGACCCCCACCCCAGGCCCTTCCCCGCGGCTTCCTTGCTATCTTTTCTCCGAAGGCAGACGTTCTCAGAACCCCCGCCTGCCGCGACTGTTTGTGGCCCGTCTGTCCTGGTTTGTGGTGTCTGATCGGCGGCGGGGGAGGACAGAGAAGCGACAGACACACACAGAGAACAAAGGTTCGTGTAAGAACACGTGTCTAATTTGCATCAGAGGCCGGAAATTTAGTCTAGCTCTTTAGGACCGTGCTTACTGTTGTCTCCCTGGTGGTCTAGTGGTTAGGATTCGGCGCTCTCACCGCCGCGGCCCGGGTTCGATTCCCGGTCAGGGAAAAAAAAACTACCCTTTTTTTTTTTTTTTTTTTCTTTCCACCCTCAAAGTTGAAAATACATGTGTTAACAGTTCTTTTTGGCTAAAAGTAATCGTCAGAGGTGAGCATTATCACTGTTAATAAGTGCCAGCTGTGTGTCAGGCGCTGTCCTATTTCCATAGCGTCTTAATTCGGAAGGAAAGAATGATAACGGTAGCACTAAACGGTCCAGAAGGACTACCCCGGGGATGGGGGACGAGAGTCTGGAACCCTGCTCCCCGGGTCTAGCAGCCTCCGTGTCCAAAAGGCCGTTAGAACAGCACACGTCACCCGTGTCGGTTCCTGACGGTGGCTCAAGCCACGGTCTCTGGAGAGACGTCGGGAAACTGATTCTTCCACTTCTATCTCTTCGCTTTGAGATGGACGGGAAAGGGAGGACAAAGAAAGGCGCAGCGAACGCCCAGGGACGTGCAACACCGTTAGTATTTGCCAGGCTCTCTCTCTCTTTCTCGATTGGGAGGTAGACAGATGAAAGATAGATCGATCGATCGATCGATCGATAGATAGACAGATGCTTGATAGATAGGTGATATACTGATAGAGAGACACACACGCGGACAAAGCCTCCCCAGCCTCTCACCCATTTGAAAGCTGCAGACATCATTATACTACTCCACGTCACACCTAAGAAAATCAACATTAACATGTCATCATTAACATTCACACTTGCCCCAGTTGTTCCTCAAATATCTTTTATAGCTGCTTTAAAAAGTTATTTATTTTTATTTGTTTATTTTTTGAAAGACACCAGTTTTATTTGTCCATCTCCCCACTGCTCCTTGAACCTGGGAGGTGGGTCTCTAACTCACTGTTGGGTCCTCAGCATCTAGGAAGGCCTGCACACAGTGGTTTCTCAACAGGTATTTATTAGACTATAAGAATTATTTCAATGTGTGATCCTACTGGTGTTTTCTAGTAGGGGAAGAAATATGTGACTAATTTGTTATTTTTCAGTGTGCACCTTCTCCAGACCTTCAGGCCAGGCCTGCATTAGGATACACTCTACTTCCCTATTGATTATAATCTGGCTTCCCAGGGCATCCAGGCCTTTGACAAAGAATTGGATGCTGTTTTACTGTGCCCTAGTAGTGGGCTTTGTTGTAACTCATCCTGGGGTGCAGCGCGGTGCAGGGAGTGATGGCTAGGGTAGTGGTCAGATGGAGCTGAGTTCAAGAGCTGGCTGTGCATTTCTAGCTGGAGGCAAGTCGTTTATCCTCTCTAAGCCTTCCTTTTCTCATCTGTAAAACCCATCGATCAAAGGATGAAAAAGAAAGAAAATGAAATTGTATCTAACCCTTAGGTCTTACTTTGAAGTAAGGCATTGGAAGGGATCTAAATATTTATATATATATATATATATATATATATATATATATATATATATATGAACAATAGGGGAAAGAAACTGGAAGGACAAACACACAAATGTACCTGTGACTTTCTGTAAGTGATAGGATTATGAAATTAAATTTTTTTTTGTTGTGATTTCATACACATGCTGATTTTTCTACAATATATATAAATTGTATTAGTTGAAGAATAATACACTTTATTTGAAAAAGTGCTCACATCTTACACGGTGAGCCTGTCATACCCGCCGCAGTCACCAGTGCCTGTTCCTCTCGCCCATCCTCCCAGCCCGCCCTGGGCCAGCTGCATCTGGTCCTCTGTTTGGGTCCTTAGAGTGCCATCCAGCAGGTGTTAAAAGGCCTGGGTGTATAGGCTCAGCGTGGCAGAGGGTTAGGCCAGCCAGCCCGGACACATGGTTATGGGGACCACAGTAAGGCAAATGACTGAGGACCAAGAAGGCTAGCTGGTCCTCGAGCTTGCTTGGCAGAGCCGTTGCTCCACTAGACCTGCCATAAGACTGCTCTCCTGTGTTTGCTCCCTGTGAGGGACCCTGATCCCGGCCAGCAAAGCAAGATGCCTGTGGGCCCACCGGACTTCTTTCGTCCCAATAAGGATGAGTGGGTGGCCTGCCCACCACAAGGGTGTCCCATATGACCCTTAGGATTGAAGGAATGTGTGTTGCAGTGAGAAGACCTAACTCTTCTTAGGGCACTTAGGTTGCTTCCCTATCTTGGCTATTGTGAATAGTGCTGCAATGAACATAGGGTGCACATATCTTTTTGAACTGTGTTTTGAATTGCTTTGGATAAATACCCAGAAATGGAATTGATAGGTCATAAGATATATCTATTTTTAATTTTTTGAAGAACCTCTCACTGTTTTCCATAGTGACTGTGTCAATTTGCAATCCCACCAACAGTGCACGAGGGTTTCCTTTTCTCCACATCCTCATCAACAGTTGTTGTTTGTTGATTTATTGATGATAACCATTCTGATAGGTGTGAGGTGATATCTTGTTGTGGTTTTAATTTGTATTTCTCTGATGATTAGTGACCTTGAGCATCTTTTCATAAATTTATTGGCTATCTATGTGTACTCTTTGGAGAAATGCCTATTCAAGTCCTCTGCTCATTTTTAAATTTGATTGTTTTCTCAGTGTTGAGTTGTGTGAATTCTTTATAAATTTTAGATATTAATCCCTTATAAGATGTATCACTGGCAAATATCATCTTCCATTCAGTTGGTTGTCTTTTCATTTTGTTGATGGTTTCCTTTGCTGAGCAAAACCTTTTCATTTTGATGTAGTCCTATTTGTTTATTTCGTGTTTGTTTGTTTTCCTTGCCCAAGGAGATATATCAGAAAAAAATATTACTAAGAGCAATGTCAGAGAGCTTACTGCCTGTGTTTTCTTCTAGGAGTTTCCCCACCCCCTCTTTAATTCTTCCCCTCCCCCGCCCCACTTCCACCCCTAATCCATGGATGTTGCAGTTTCCCCTTAAGAACTGGATCTCCGAAGACAGAGTGTCCCCTCCTACATGCTCACTGCAAGCGCCTGAGGCCTGGCGCATCCAGGGCCTAGTCCGTGGCTCCACCCGGGGCATGAACCCTTCTGCATGCAAAACAGATGTGCTAACCATTACACTAGGGAGCCAACCCTCTTCTAGGAGTTTTATGGTTTGGGACTCACATTTAAGTCTTTAATCCATTGGGTTTATTTTTGTATATGGTGTAAGAAGGTAGTCCAGTTTCATTTTTTTTTTATGTTATCTGTCCAGTTTTCCCAACACCATTTATTGAAGAGACTTGAAGAGACTGTCTTTACCCCATTGTATCTTCTTGCCTTCTTTGTCATAGATTAAATGTCTATATAGGCATGGATTTATTTCTATTCCATTGATCTATATGTCTCGTTTTATGGCAGTACCATGCTGTTTTGCTTACTATAGCCTTATAGTATAGTTTGATATCAGGTAGTGTGATGCCTCCAACTTTGTTCTCCTTTCTCAAGATTGCCATGGCTATTCGGGGTCTTTTATAGTTCTATATAAATTGTAGAATTATTTATTCTAGTTGTGTGACAAATGCTTGATATTTTGATAGGGATTACATTGAATCTATAGATTGCTTGGGTAGTATGGAGTCTGTCACTTCATTTTCTTTTGCATTTTCCCCAGTGGAGGAGAGAGGGGACTACCTGTGGCCCCATGCTCTAGGGTCAGGAACCAGCCCCCCCCACACACACACACATTTAAAAATGATGCACTCACTTTTATGTGCATCCATGCAGGAAATACACAAATATACTCTTGATTCCAGTCTCAGGATTTATGTTTAATTTGGGCCACCTTCTCCCCTTAGTTTATGACTGAGGTGGTATGGTGGCATTCAGAAAAAGAAAACACAGAGGGATGAATCACTTTATGTCTCCCGTCTCACCTACTCTCTGGCCCACTCAACACCAGGAACGGTTTGCTGTGGCCCTTTCTGTTCTTACAGAGGAAGATGTGAGACAGTTTCTCAATCTCCCGTCTTCTCTATTTTTGACCAGAAGTCAATCTCTCTGCACAAAGCCTGGCTCATAGCCGGTACATTAGTGGAGAGATAGAAAGATGGGTGGACATACAAATGCATGGGTAGATGGGCAGAAGTAAGAAAGGACACAGGAAAAGGTGCAGGGCCTTCTGTGGGAGCCTCTCTCAGCCTCTGCATGTCGTGCACTTTTCAGGTTTGGGGGAAGTGCCCAGCCTAGACAGTTCCTCTTGGTTCTTGAACCCTCCTTTGCCCTGTCTTTGGCCACTCTCCTGAGAGCCTCCCATGCTTCTCCTGCCTCCCTGTGAGACCTCTTTGTCTGGCTCTCTAAGCCCTTTACAGCAGGCACACACACTTCAAATTTGGCCTTCCTCTACCCTCTGAATTCACCCACCTCTTCTTTCTGATGGGAATGGGGCTTATTCTCTCTCCCTTTCTGTAAAGAGAAAAAGTGCAACCTGACCAATCCTGAAGTCACAAGTTATAGCCCCCTTGTGATATTCGTATTTAATCTCAGAGCTGTATTGCTGGAAAACTATTTGAAATCGTGAGCATTCTAGCCCCTTGCTCAGCCCTTAAGGAAACCAGATGATGCAGGGTTGGGCCTTCCAGGAAACACAAGTGCATGGAGTGGAGGACATCTGCTGCCCAGACCTAGAGAGTCCACCCTTGGGGCAGAGGGTGCCTCAGCTAGAGATGAGAGTACAGCAAAGCGCCTCTGAACTGCAAGAGCCTTCACAATAACCAGTGCAGCACTTCAAGACACACAGGGGAAAGCAGAATTTGGGAACCTGAGGTGGCCCTGGTGCCACACAGGATCTCACTATCTGCAAAGCTAAGTGACACCCACTCACAGTCTTGTGCCACCCATCTACCCTCCAGAGCCACTGCCTTGAAGAGCCCCTGTATCCTGTCTCTGAAGTGGGTGCCTGCCTGCCACTGGGACTGGGGTGTACCTCTCCACCTTGGTTTGGCCCATGCCTGGCACATGTGCAGCTCCATTGTGGACACTCAGTGATTATTTACTAGATGAATGCATAATGGAGTGAGGAGTAGATATGTGAACCACACATTCTAAATCTTCAAGTTCAAAACGTTTTATCCCTTTGTCCCCTCAAAAATACACGCATAAGATATGTCTCCATTATTGGTTGGAAAGCAGGGTCATCCTGGGCCTAGTGGGGGAGGCCCAGCCCAGAGCTCCAGTCTGGCAGACACCTTGTGGGTCCTCATAGACCCCAGAGGAGAGCTTGCTCCAAACAGGCTGGTCCCATTGGGCCCTGAGGTCTGTCTGAGATGTGAGCAGAGTTGGGAGATGCATTTCTTCCTGCCACTAAGCCTCCTAGCTTGCACCCTGATCTGCGGAATGAGCTCCACCTGCTGACATACTTGCTCCTCCTTGTTGCCCAACCTGGGCCTCGCCAGTTCCCTGGTCAGTCCTCCTTCCCTTGAGTGTCCTTATCCAAGGTTTCTAGCCCTCTTACCTCTGCCTCACCAGGGCCTCTCACACCAGCCTGAAGGCTCCCTCACTCACCTGGCCCAGGTGCCATCTCCACCTTCCCATGGTGGTCCCGGCCTCATATTGCTGCCCACTTTCTTCCCTTGGCTTCTGCCAAGTTAAGTCAGGTTGTGGCACCTGTGATTCCACCCCACATATTTTGCCCTTATCTCTGCTAAAGCTCTATTTTCACATGGTTCTACCTCCATCTGCTTTGCAAACTGTGAACTGCGTGACATTGGGCATTTGCTTCCTCCACCAGGATGCCTAGTGAAGTGCTTGTAGTGCCCTGGTACCAAACAGTGCTGCACCCATGAATGCCTGGGGCAGGATGACACTTTCTTCTCCATTCCTACTGTCCCCTTCTGTCGTCTTAGACTTGGCTCCTCCCACAGGGCCCCTTCTCAACTGCTACTGCAGTATAGGAAATTTGGGCAAATTTCCCTACCCTTCTGGCTTTCTAGGACACTTTCATTCTTGTGCACAGCTCCCTTCTGGGGCTCAGACTGCTGTACTCCCTTGCAGCTCTCTCATTCTGGGGACCGTCACCCTCTTTTGTCTCTTGCTTTGCTAGTGGCAAGGATTTGGGTTTCATGGGGCATGCTGGGGAAGCATGGAGCTGAATGCAGGTTGGGCTGGTGAGAAGGGCAGTTTTCAACAGGTGGAAAGTGGAGCTTGGGGAGTGGGAGTAAATACGTCACTACATCAGCTGCTCTTGGCACAGCACCTCACTGTCTGCTTCTTGAAGCCCAGAGCCACGGAGAGCGCCCTCCTCTTGGCACAGGAGGTGGGCTATGTGAGTCTTGCTGCCCCTCCCAGCCCTCACTGGGTCGGGGACCGGACAGGGGCACCAGCTACACTAGCCCCACATCCGTCTCTGCCCAGTAAGCATAGTGCAGAACCTCAAAACTGCATGGGGGCCTGTGAGGAGGTGGGGATTGCAGGGCAGAGGGAAGAGAGTGAGAACAGGCACCCAGGAGGAAGGTTGGCACACAGTTCACACCCTGACTTTGTACAGCTCTAGACCCCCACGGGGATAACTGGCCCATGGGTCACACAGCGCTACCTGCCCCCCTTCCCCCATGTCCTCCTGTCTGCATCAGCTCCTGGGAAAAGGGAGACAGGCTATCCTTGGGCCACCCCAGGACCCTCTGACCCTTATGAGAAGATGAGAGGACAGGAGGCAGAGAGGAGATTCCCTCCTTTGGTCACACAGGTGAGGGACATGCCCCCACCCCCACCAGACCATCTCCTCTCACTGGCACCCTGGCTGGTTGCTCACCCGGGGAAGATACCAGATGGTCCTGTGAGGATGCAAGAGGACCTGGTTTCAGGCCAGGGGGAAGCAAACACATGTTTTTTCAGGTGGCAGGCTGGTTAGGGGACAAACAGGTCACTTACAGAATCTTCCAGGTTCATACTAAAAGGCTGCACTGTGTTAGAAGGTAAGGGACTGTATCCCAACAGCCTGCCTGGGGGTGCAGCCTGTTCATAGGCCAGCCTTGAGCCTGGTCTGAGCACCTGGGAGAATGCGTGGAGCTCAGGGTCCTGGACAGGTTGTGCCCGCTGTGCTCCTGCCCGCATGTTCTTGGACTTCTTGGCCTTGCTGCCTCTGCTTTCCAGGTCTCCACTGACAGGCCCTGTGGTGTGCAGGCAAGGAGGTGTACATAAGTCAGAGCTGTAGCCCATGTCAGCCACACAGGCTGGTCCTCCCCTCACCAGGCTCTGGAGAGGTGCCCCTCTGGATGCAGCAAATGCATGCACGAGAGCATGCTGGCCGCTGCCCGCAGGACCCGGTGTCCTGGGGCTTGGAAGTGCGGCACATGCCCAGGTTTCTGCCTCTCACAGCCTACCTCTCTCCACCTCCTGTGCACATCCTGCCAGGGAGGCTGGGTGACCCTAGGTGGCCTGGGGCATGGCTCTCCACCTCTTCACCTGGCCTTCCTGCTCCCAAGAGCTGCAGGTGGAGGAAAGTTCAAGCATGACCACAACCTTTGGGAGCCTCCAGGGTGGGGGGGGGGCACCACAGAGGGTTCAGCAATAGAGGCAACTGTGGCCCAGATCCAGATCTCACTCCACCCTGCATATCTCCAAGCTGCTCTCCTCCTCCTGGAGGTCTGTCCCTGCCACCCCATCACCCTACCTGCACGTCTAGGGCCAGTGTAGTTCCCCACATGGTGGTGGGAACTGGCAGAGGTGGCTGGGGCACTGTCCCTTGTCCTTCTTGGCTCTGAGCCTGGCTCTGCCTGGGCTTGCTCTGTACTGTCCAACTTCAGCTCTTGCACAAAATCAATTTATCTATTCCCTTTTCACAACATGTATGTTTTTCTGGTCCTTAAATCATTGACCCACACTATTTTTCCTCTGGTATCTTAATGTTACTCAGCTTCTTTTGGTGCAAAGTCTGTGCAAAGTTTTGACAATCTAATGTCTTTCTCTACAAGCCTCTTGCTCTTTTTCCTACTTGCCCAAATGCTTTCTTCCTTTTTCTTTCAAGCCCAACAATTTAGTGTGTGCCTTGGTGTTACTCTTTCTAGGCTGATACCATACTTCAGTATATAGCATACTCTTTCAAATGTAGGCTCAAATCTTTTTGTTCTCTTTTTTGAAAAATTTTTAAAGTTTTTAGAATTTGTTATTTTACTTTGCTTTATTTTTCTTCATTATGTGCTCTTGTTATCCACATGGTGGATTTTCCTTATCTGTGTTAAATGTTTTTTACTTTCTTTTGAATACTTTTCATCTTTTTCTTTATTTTTTGATTTAAAAAATTATATTCCTTTTTATCTCTTATTTCTATTAAGGTATTTTAAAGTACAGTTATTTATTCTTGTATTCCTTTAGTCTTCATTTGTGTGTAAATTTTTTCTGTTGTTCTAGTTCTTTCCTGAATAGAAAGCTTGCTTCTGTCTTTTTCTAATTTTGATTTCTGTTTATTTTTATATTTATGTTATTTTCTTAATGTATTTTAGGTTTTTTCGAAATTACAGTGATTGGTCTTGTGGCACGCCGTTCTGACACATGTCCATTGTTTGCAGGGATTTTGTTCACCCCTATTCTTTTTTTTCTCTTATAACGCTGTGTTTTCCTGTGGGTTAGAAGGAGACATGGTTCAGGATAGCTGTTTTAACTTCTTCTCCCTCTCCTGATGTTTCTGTGAAGCTTTCCAGAAGGTGGTAGCTCTCTGACATTTTCTGCTCTGTGCTGCTCTTCCAGAGCGCAGTTGCCATTGGGTTGGGCAAAAACCCTCCCAGTTTTGCCTGCCGTTCTCTGATTGGCCCACGGAAATTCCTGTGACTGTCTATTGGCAAACTACGTGGTTCTTCTGTTTTCACGTTGTCAGATAGCCCTTTGCTTCCTCTGCACAGACCCCAGGGCCACACCTGTGATGTAATTTGGTAATTTCTCCTCACCCACTGGTATTTTTTGTCAATTAATTTTGTTATAAATATTGTTGATAAGATTTTAATATCTTGTTACTCCAGCTCTTTCTATGAGGAGACTTGAGTAGAATAAAAACCATCTTCCCCAAATCCTCTAGACTAAGATTTTAAAAGCAAAAAAGAAAAAAAAGAAGGAACCCGTAAAAGTACTAAAAATATATATAAGTAAATTGTTTTATAATCCTGAGAGGCAGAAGGCTTTTCCAAACATAATATTAACCAAACATTAAAGAAATCTATCTCTCTATATACACACACATATTAAAGAAACCTATATATATATATATATGTGTGTGTGTGTGTGTGTGTGTGTGTGTGTGTGTACATATTTGACTACATAAAAATAGGAAATCTGTGTACAAAACCCAGCATAAACAAAATAAAAGACAAAAATGAAACAAGAGGAAATGTGCAATTCACAACAAAGGAATAATTTTCTTACCATATGTGTGCTTAGAAATTAATTTTAAAAATGAACTTCAAATTTATAAAATAAATAAGAGACAAGAAACACAAAAAAGTACAAATTAAAATGACAATCATTTTAAGAGTATGGGATTTGTAAAGTTTAAAAAAATTGCCATAATTTTTCCTGAGGGCAATTTAGCGATATATGTGTAATACATGTGTAAAACCCAACAATAATGCTTCTAAGAATTTATCTTGGGAAATTAATAATTTGAGTGTTGCAAAGATGTATAAAGGTGATTCATGAAAGCATCATATTTATAAGATAAATTTGGCAAAAATCTAAATGTGATTCTTTCATTTAGATCTGTTAGATAAATCATTGTAAATTGAAATAATGGAACACTTCCCAGTTGCCACTAATAATAACATAGAACTTAGTTTATTGACATGGAGATAAGTCAATAATATTTAGAAAGTGAAAAACCAAAAATTTAAAGACAGCCATTAGAATGTGGTAATACGAATACTTTTTTTTAAAAAACACAAGCATGTAGTGTGTGTTAACACAGGAAAACTGGTCAGGGTCTATCAGATGTTGGCGGGGTTTCCCGGGAGTCCTGGCGGGGGCGCCACCTGCTGGGGGGTGGATGAAGCGCACTGTTCCCTTCATTGCTTTTTATACACATAATATATACTTACATTTATATATATTTATATATTATAACGAACAGGTATATTTATAATCGGGAAAATTACTCTATTAAAATTTGTGAAGCCATCTTTTCCAATGACATGGGCTGACTTATCTACCCTCTCTCCTGAATTCATATTTGTAGGCTGCAGCCTCTACCACACAATTTAACACTTAATCATGTGCCTAAGTCGTGCATTATTTACTGATGACTCATTGAATTTACTGAATCTTCACCCACAGTCGATGCAAATTCCTCCAAATTGGAGATTATCTTTTTGCTTCTTTTGCTTTTGGAAGTAGTATAATAATAATAATTTCTGAAAAAGTTCAACACAACTTTATACGTTTCCTACAGTCTGTTGAAAATGTGTTCAGTGGGATAGTCAGCTCCTATCCATGGGTGGAAATTCAGAGGGGCTCAGGCCACCTGTGCTTACTCTCAGGTACCTGTGATGGGCACAGTAGTGGACCGGAAGTTGTGCTCATCCTCATGTCCAGATCAGTGACCACGTCAGGTAATGCAGTGAGTGAGACCTGGTGTTGCATGTGGAATAAGGTAGCTACTCAGTGGCCCTTGCAGGTCGGTGATGATCCTGGGATATCTGGGTGGACCCAGTGTAACCACAGGGTGCTCACATGGGATACAGAAGCAGAGAGCCGCTCAGGCGATGTGACAGAAAGGGGTTCAGCTCGACGTCGGTCGTTAGAAATGGAAGAGGGGCCACTAGCCAGGGAAGAGGCCTCCAGAGGCTGGGAAAAGCAGAGACACATTACCCGCCATGGCCCCCCAAAGAGCACGGCTCTGCCAACACCTTGACTTTAGGTAGGTGAGACCCGTGTCAGGCTGCTGGCGCGCAGAGCTGTAAGACAAGTGTGTGTGTGTGTGTGTTTTTTCCCACTGGATCCGATTTGCTGCAGCAGAGATAGAATAGAAATGTAGCCTTACCAGACCTGCGCCATTTACTTCTACAAACCCAATTTCAGTGCTGAGACACCCCTTCGGGGCACAAGGCCTGGGCTAGAGAAGGCAACCCCGCCGTCCTGGGTGGGGATGTGTGGGCGGGGTCTCGTCAAAGACAAGCTCACCGGTTGGCTATTCTCCCCGTCCTGACCTTTCCACACTTAAGGCTGATGAAAAGAGAGGTGTCAGGGACCACATCTGTCGAACTGGTGACGCAATGTTGATCTGTCCTGTTAGTGATGATGTTAACCTTGATTAGCAAAGACAGGTTTTGAAGACGGTGGGGAAAAAACACACCACAACAAGTGGAATGTTTGAGCCTGGGCCAGCAGCCAGCCATTGGTTTGGGAAGTAAGTCTGTCTACCCACTGCCAGCAAGGAGACTTGTACCCTCAGGCGCCTTCCCTCTGTTGGAATAGGCTTCAGGAAATACTTTCTTCTGGGGCTAAAGGACATGGCTGGCTTGATGGGCAGTGTTGGCGGGGCTTCCTCAATCTGTCCTCAGTGATGTTAGACCATGACCTATAATAACAACAACAAAAACAAGAATGATGAAAATAACAAAATTAATGTTACTTATTTAGTAATGCATGGTACTAAATGTTTTACATTTAATATTTTTGCATCCAACGCTTACACCAATCTTAAGAAGTATGTTCACAATTCTTAGATAAAGAAATTGAGATCCAATGAGATCAAGATATTTGCCCAAGGTCACAAAGCTCTAAGGGACAGGGCCAGTATTTAACTCCAAGCCTCCTCGTCCTTGAATCTGACTTTTCACCTCACACCATACACATACATCACACATGCATACTGCACACCACACACCACACACCATATATACCACACACACATTCACATATACAGACCAGACACCACAAATACACCCCACACTCACACACACAACACACACACACAACACACACACACAAACCACATACACTCTCATGTCCACACACACAGTCACACATAGTTATACACATACTTCCATAGTCATATAACTGAAATAAAAATTGTATAGAAACCGTCTCTAACAGTTGTGGTGCTCTAAAATTTCATTTTATAAATGCTGGACTTTGCTAACTACATTCATCATTCTCTAAAGGGTGGAAAAAGTTTGCCTGCAGCCCACTAGCCTGAGAGATGCTGCACTATCCTCTCCTTTATGTGTCTACCCTGGGGTCAGATAACATGGGACCCAGGGGTGAGGACACTGTGGACAGGCTGTGCTGCAGCCATTTCTGAGAAAATCTGTAATTATGAGTGTGGAATATGGCTTACACTTTTTAAGTTTCTGCATGTAAATTTTGAAGATTCTTGATTCATTTTGTCATCTCTTGCTTAATAAAAATACATAATTTGATGGAGAGTCACAAGAGAATGGTCTAAGATATTTTTAAGAAGTGGTTTGGAGAAAAGTCCAACCCCTATAACCCAAATCTTTATAGCTAATTTGCACTTTTCTAGGCAACGAGCAACAAAATGAGAGCTCCTAAGCCCTTCATGAGGTCTTTGTAGTCATGTGGAATGCCCAGAAGGCCTTGCCTGGCTCCTGAAGGCAATTTATAAGACCTTGGAATATGCTGCCTGATAGGTTTGTCTTTGTTTACCTGGGACATTGGCCACCTCAGATAGTCTATGACAAGAATGGGATTTATGGTGGGGACCTCAGGCCATATCAGCTTGTATCAGCTTGACCTCTGGAGGGGCTGGAGGCCAGGCAGTCAATCATATCTAAGTGACTGACTCCCAGTGAAAAATTTTGCCCAAGGCTCTGGTGAGCTTCCTTAGTGGACAGTGCTCTGTATATGTTGTCAGATCTCATCGCTGGGGAAAATAAGCACTTTCTGTCCAAACGACCCACTGGGGGGAGAATAAGGGAAGCCTGCCCATAACCTTTTCTGGACCTTACATGCTTCACCCTTGCTGAATTTAATCTGCATCTTTTCACTGTACAACTATAACTGTGAGTATAATGACTTTTCTCAGTTCTGTGAGTCCTTCTATGGAAACTGAGGGGGGTGTCCAGCAGCAGGCTGATGTTTGGAAACATGACAGAGAGAAGCCAGAGGAGTGTGATTGTGGCCTTCTGGCTCTGCTCTGACTTCGTGGGGACTGGCTCTGCCCACTTGGTGCTAGGCCTACTCTTCACTGGGGAATGGTTCGTGCACACATGGAGGCCACACTGCCATCCCTACTGGACACATCAGAGTGATGGGGTGGGTGTGAGCAGTGAGGCCTCTGCAGCTTAGGTCAGTGAAGTTAGGCAAGACTGCCTTTGAGGAGGTCGTGATTGAGGACCTGACCTGAGGAAATGCAGATGGAGAGGCAAGAGCGCAGGAACAAGGGTGGGAAAGGCTGACTAGCCCTGGTGGGCCGGAAGAGGCAAAGTCAAGGCTTGCTTTTTCAGAACCCCATTCACCAGAATCCTCATGTAATTGGAAAAGTTCTGTTCTGATATTTGTCGGGGGAGAGGGAGTTAAATTGTAGGGAAATGGGCCAACTCAGGAATTTGGGAGCTGGGGCATTCTGGCTAACATTGGAAGGCCCAAGCTCAGGAGCCCTGTTCTAGGAAGGATAAATGATTTGAATGACTTACTGATGTCACTGTACTTGGGTTGAGTGAGAACTCTGCATCTTACCTGGGATTTGTCCAAATGGCTGGGCTCTCAGGCCAAGTCCTCCTCTGCTTGGCAAAGGAGACCTGCCTGCATGGGTGGACATCAAGGCCACTTAGAGACCTAAGCTTGCCTGGCTCTGCCTCCTGGTTGGAACAGTATGTTTGGAAGGGCCTCAGCTCCTGCTCTGCAGCCCATTCATTCACCCTCACAGCTAGAGCTCTTATCCAGGTTTGCAGCTTTAAGTACCACTTATATTCTCTGGCTAATTCATTTCTCTAGCTAGAACCTCTGCCCTGACCTCAAGCTGGGTCTACTGGCATGTCCAGTAAGCACCTCACACAGAAGAGTTCAAACCGAACTCATAGTCTCTGCCTAGCCCAGCTTGGACCTGTTCTTCCACAGCTGTCCTCCTGGTCTTGACTAATGTCACCTCCATACTTCCAGTTGCTCATGAAAAACCTGAGGCATCATCTTGGACTCCTCTCTTGCATTCACTTCAGCAAAATCCATCAGCTCTACCTTCAAAATACAACCAACCACTTGTAGCACCTCCGCTGCTCCCAGCCCTGTCCCACCCACTCTCATCTCCTGTCCGGATATCTCCATAATAACTAACCTTGCAGCTTGTGTGGTCTCTCTGCAGCTGCTGTGACCCTCCTCGTCTATCAGTTGGTACAGCAGCAGGGACCTCATCTCCTTCATGTCTTTACCAGAGGTAACAGCATGATGTACTGTGGGTTGTAAGGCTCCCAATTAAATTTGAATTTTGGATAATAAATACCTTTTAAAAATAAGGATATGTACTAAAAAACATCATCCCAATTAAATTTGAATTTTGGATAATAAATACCTTTTAAATATAAGGATATGTACTAAAAAACATCAAAGGATCTTTTCTATTGCAACTCTTCTCATGTGCTGTATCTATACTGAAGACATAAATGTTGCAGAGACGGTTTGGAAGAAGAGTTGGAGTCTGGAAATGAGTAACTTATATGGATAAAGGAGAAGAGGATGGACTAGGCTAGCCACCCAACCCCCATCTCCATGGTCCTTTATTAAGTTTCACAATAATGTTAGCTTTGTAATTTAACAATAGTTATTCTCAGTTTAGTAGGTACAAGCTACAGCCAACCCCCAGATTCAGCATGCAAAGCCACCTTCATGTTCTCGGCTATTTCATCTCGATCTTTTTCTTATCCTCTTAAGTATCTTTTTCTAGTCCCTAGAGCAAGAAATCTTGGAATCAGTCAGGCGTATGCGCCCTCCCTGCAATGTGTCCTTGTGTGCAAGTCCACGTTTGCTTCCATTTTTCTTGTTGCTCCAAGCACCAGACGTCCTGCCAGGACCACAGGCATCTCTTATAACACATAAAAAATAATAATTTATTTTTTTGTGTGCTGTGTTCCAGTGACTTTTCCCCTTTATATCCATACCAATACTCTATATGTTTAATTTTGCATAGTATATGCTATATGTTGTTATACATGAATGTCATGGGCTACATTAATGTAGCATATATTCTTGATAAGCATGCAAACACTGTATTCTTGATATTACATCATACATATTGTATGTAACTGTGCATATATTTATTGTCCCTATGGATATTCTTTACCTATAGCAATTCTTAACTTTATACAGGGCATTAAATCCTTAATCACATACAGTGCATCCAATTGATTCAATTCTTGTCAGCATGTGTGTCACCTCCAGTATCATTCCCTAACAAGAAAGCTTTGAGAAGCCAGCAACCTTTGGTTAATGCCTCTCTTCTGGCCCAGGGCCCATCCCCAGTGGGAGGTGCTAGCCTGACACTATACTTAGCATCTAATTCTTTCTTCAGAGCCATTTCGCCTAAAATCTCCATACCTTCCCCTAAATAAGACACTGTAAAGAGTAGCTGTTTCATTAGCCCTGGTACCCACATACTGTTGTGTCATGCCTGTGGCAGGCTCCATTACTGGGTGGGCTGTAGTCCTGCTCACAGTTGTGGCAGCTGAAACTTAACTGAATATTATTTACCAACATTGTCAAACATACAGTGCTATTTAGTCAATGCTTGATGGACAGGAGAATTTTTATTTGTAAAATTTCACCTTACATGTACACATGAAATAAACTAAATAATGGCATAAATAAATAAAGGTATAAATTTAATTCCCAAAGTCCCTTTCCTTGTGCAAGTACCTATAATTACACCTTTTAAAACAATTTATCAGCTCCCTAAAGCAAGATAGTATTTATAAACAAGTTATCATAAGACTTACATGATATTTACTCACAAGATAATAAACTTATTTCAATAGTTTTTTTCTAAAAATTACAAAAAACTTATTTAGCCTATTTCTCAATTAAAGGGAATTTCAAAATTTGCATTTTTAGAAATGATTCTGGTTTGATCAGCTGGATTTTTTTCAATTCCTGTTACATAGAATTTTTTCTCTTCTTTCCAACCAAAATTTAAATTTTTTTTCTAAAGTTTTGACTTTTGTTTTATTGTTAATGTACTTAATTCAAAGTAAGACACAGAAAATGTCTAGACAGGCTCTTAAAAATTCCATACATGTGTAGCCTTGGTGCTGATTGGTTTTTTTTTTTTTAAATTATTTTTGCTACAGCACCTGGTCTTCCTAGGTGGTCTCGCATCCAAGTACTAACCAGGTCCGACCCTGCTTAGCTTCCGAGATCAGACATCAGGCTTACTCAGGGTGGCATGGCTGTAAACCATGTACCATGGCTCCACTGGGGTGTGAACTCAAGACCTTCAGCATGTAAAGCAGACTTGCTAACTGCTACACAATGGAGCCATGTCTTATGCTAATCTTTTCATTAATTTCTGATAAAATTACATATGCTGGTATCTACATTGCAGTGAGAATGCTTTCTGGATATTAAATATCTGAGAGGACAGAAACCAAGCTCACTATTTAGGTGGCTTATTACTCCTGGCTTAATCTGTCCCCATAGGACATAGCAGTCATACAAATTAAGCAATAAATGAGAGTTTGACCTATACAAAGCAGGACATATGAGGGATGGTAAATTTCTTGTCAGTCACTGTGTCACAAAATTAACTCAATAAAATGTGGCATAAAGTATGTTTAAGAGAAGCAAGAAATAAAGTAAAAATTTTAAGCAAAGCTGTAAAAAGCTTTAGCTGAAATAAAAATAAGCTACAAAAGGTGACTTTAACATTTCTGAATACATGATAAGACCCCCAAATGCTAAGGCCTAAACTTAAAAATAGATTAGTCTTTTCTGTGGGGGGTAGGATATGAGGAGCAACATCTTAAAACTCAAAGGCAGAGTAAAGAGTGTTTCCATAAGAGACAGAAAAGGAGAAGATACACAAGACATAGGGAAAAGCTATGTAGGCAGAGGCAGAGGTGGGTGTGATGAACCAGAAGCCCAGGAGTGCTATGGACATCTGTCCTTGGATTCTGGGCCAGCCTCAGATCCACATGAGATTTAGGCTGGTCTCATATCTATAGCTGCAGTCAGGCCTGCCCTAATTCAGGATGGGCTCATCTCAACCCCCTTACTTTGATTACATCTGCAAAGACTCTTATTCCAAATAAGGTCATATTCTGAGGTTCTAGTTGGATATATCATCTGAGGGGCACTGTGTGTCACACTAAAGAATGGTTAAGACCTCAAATACCATCAGCAAAGCAACTGTTTCTTTATATACATCCTTCAATATACTCTAAGGAGATAAGCCAGTCGAGGAGAAATTAGACAGGTTCACCTGGAAGACCCCCGCACCCACCTCTTCATCATCCTTCTCTTCCTTCTTTTCTCTAACTTCCATCTATCTTTCCATGACTATCTTAGTCTCCATTTTTGGTCTGTACTCATTTCTCCCTTTAACCTAGATTCCACTTCTCCAAATCTCTATAGTCCTTAGTAGCCTACAGTGGGCACCTGGTTGGTATGCTGATTTATTTTGGAGGGATACTAGCCTCTTATTCTTAAATTCTTCCATCCACCACCTGAGCGCATTCACAAATGAAGAGCCACAGTCTCCCTCACTTGGAGCACCACATGAACAGTTAGTTATGTGCTGCTTAATGACAGGGATATGTTCAGAGAAATGTGTTATTGAGTCGTTATGCAAGCATCACAGGGTGCACTGACACAGACCTGGATGGTCTGGCCCACTACACACCAAGGCTTTCTGGTACAGCCTACTGCTCCTAGGGTACAACCTTGGACAGCACTGCTGGTTACTGTACAAAACAACACAAGATTAAATGAAACGGAAGAGAAAATGAGGCTGTGCATGGCATAATGTTCTAGAGCAAACTTTTTTTTGTAAGAATACACTTAATGATAAAAAGTATAGTGAACACATAAACCAGTAATAGCTGTTTAATTTTCAAGTAGCACATGCTGTACATAATTGTACATGCTATACTTTCATATGACTGGCAACACAGTAGGTCTGCTTACACCAGTGTCACCACAAACACGGGAGTAGTGAGTTATGATGTCATGATGGCTGTGCCGTCACTAGGTGATGGGCACTTTCCAGCTCTACTATAATCTTATGGGACCAGCATCAGATATGTGGGCATCATCCACACAGATGCAGTCCCTCCATATGCTTTTTCTATTATCTGAGGACAGAAGTGGGGAGATGGGGGGAGGGTTCAGTGTAATCCCCCAGGTTAAACATTACGCATTAGCTAGAGGTTGTGAACATTCCCATCACCCACATGGAAGCAAGGAACCTTAGATGCTGAGGGGAACAATGCTTTCATCCAAGCAAGACTTCAGGTTTCCTACTGAGCACTTATGTGAGAGAAAATGGCTTAGGTTGGAGTCTACCTATTAATTAGGACTAAAGCTGGATGTGTGCCATATCTGTATGTCTCTATCTAGATAAGACAAGTCAGTCAGCCACCTTCACTAACTTGCTGAGAAAGATTCTGAAAGAATGAGGATTCCAGGACATAATTAACACATGTAACCCCAAAATCCTGACCTGTCACCAAACCACCTCTCCTTTCACAGCTGGTGGTAGTGCTGTTCTTCTACTTGTGAAGCCAAAACCATGAGTCTTTCCATGTCTTTCTGTCTCCCATGTCCTCCATCCAACTTATGAGCAAATGTTGTCATCTCTACCTTCAAATTAGAGTCAGAACTCTCCTACCTCTCTCTCCCTCTACCATGAAAATCCTGGTCCAAGGACGTGCTCCTTATGTCTGGTCAGTACCTCCTGCCCAGCTCCTTGTTTCTGCTTCACCACAGAGGTACTTGTCAAGATCACATCAACTGCATTCCCCCTCTGCTAGAGCTGTGAGTGAATTTCTATGACATCACCTCCTTGACTGTCCTTGTCCACTCAGCTCGTCATGTTGCTCCTTAAACCTGCTAAGCTTGCTTTTACCTCAGAGCCTTTAAACATCTTTCTCCCTGACTCACTTATCTTCTCCTTGGATTCTGCATGGTTTACTCTTGAGATCTTTCGGCTTTCTCTCAAATATAGTCTTCTCAGTGAGGATCTCCCTTACCATACTATTTAAACCTGGAATCACTATCCTTGTTCCCTGCTTTATTTTTCTCCATAGCACTGTCCATATTTTACTAGTTTGTTTGTTGTCCGTTTTTCTCACTGGCATGTAAGCACCATAAAGACTCCATGCATACGTGCACACATGTGTGGAGAGGGTGGGGGTAGACTAGGGTAAAGGAGGGGACATTGGAGACATTTTCAGTTGTTGTAACTGGAGAGGCAGGGCTGTGGTGCACTACTGGCACCCAGCTGGTAGAGGACAGAGATGTGCAATACCCTACAGTTGAAGAGGAATTTTCACTCAAAAGGCTAATCAGCTCTTTGTTCTGCTTCTGTAGATATGCTTGCTGCATAGGCCATTTTGCTTGTTCTGTCTAAGCAAATGTAACTGCCTGTACCCCCTAGCAACGCCCACACTTTGTAACTCTTTGTAACTGCCTGCCACCCATAGCAACTCCAGTGCTTTATAACCATCTGAGGACAAATGAACCCATCAGCCCATGCCAAATAATTCTACATAAGCAATGTTGCAACTGAGCTCCCAGCCCAGATCTTAAGAGTGCTAGCTCTCCTGGGACTGCTGGCCTAATAAACCTGAGTTCTCCAACTCTCTGAGTGCTGCTTGGTTTCTCACTGGTTAGATTTTTGCAACTTTTCTGAAACACAATCAGGGTTGCCAGCTTTAGCAAATAAAATACAGGGAGTAAGTAGGGTGGCCAAATGAAGTACAAGATTCACAGTTAAATTTGAATCAGATTAACAGTGTTATTCATATGAAATGCAAATTCAGTTGGGCTCTCTGTATCAAATCTGGTGACTCTACCTACAAAGCACAAGACAGGCATCCACAAAAAGATTTATGCAGGCCAAAAATCCACTGTGTGGAGGTTGAGAAACCTGTCACAAGGCAATGGTCTTGGGACCAGGGTTTGCATCACTGCCCGCCCTCAGCATGTGAATTGGTAGATCTGCATAGGCTCCCGCATCTGCACTCCTAATAGGGTCCCAAAGTGAAGCTACCATGGGCCTGGGACCACGTGGGAGAACCACTGTCCTGGAAAGAAAGAAGCCTTCGTGCCCTTGAGAGCAAGAGTGAGGACAGTGTCTAACTAGCAAGCAAGAGAGCAGGGTGGCAGAAGCTACGGTAGCGACGGGATTCCATTCATGGTCCAGGCCAGGCCTCGGGGTCCCTCTAGGAGTAGTAGAGGCCTGGGCCTCTCAATAGTCGCCCGGGTCCGGGGCGGGGCCATTGCTGGGGGCGTGGCCCAGGCGCAGCTTACACTCCCGTGCTGGACGTTGCGCTGCCGCGACGCTTCTGCCTAAATGCTGGCTGTGGTGTTCGGCTCGGTGGTGGTAGAGGCTCCCGCCTGGCCAGCGCAGGTAGGCGTAGGCCCGCTCGCGCTGCCGACTGCGCCCTGGCTTGGAAGGGGCGGGGGGTCCCTCGCGTTGCGTTTTCTCAATGGTGCCCCAGGCGTTGACCCTCATTGCCACGCGCAGGCGGTGGGTGGATAGAATCCGAACAGGAACAATGGGTTTCCCCGGCGCCAAGCGTCTGTACGTCTGTACGGGGCGCTCCGGCTGCTGCGGGGCAAGAGGCGGGGCCGGGCGCCGCCCCAGCTCCCGCCGGGATGCGCTGCGTTTCTGCGTTTCTGCGGGTTCTACCTGCGTCTGCGTCCTGGGGTTTGCGGAGGGTGTTTTTGGTCCCTTCTCTCTTCGTTGGGTGTGAGATGGGGAGGATTAAGGAGAGGGTCCATGTCTCACTAAGGCCTTTCCGGACCATTTTGCATCTGGCCTAGGGGGCATTTATATTTATAAACTGTCTTAAGAAAATTAATTTTGAAATAATTTTATGAAAGTTACATAACCAGTACAAAGAATTGCCACATTCCATTCACCTGACTGGCTTTGCTTTCCTCCTTTGTTGTTCCCTCTGTGGGGAACTCTTCTCTGCCTACTCAGAATTCCTACTGTTCTTGTAGTTCTCTGTCTGGTCACCCCTTACTTGGGGATGTGCTCTATGACCTCCCTTACTGGGTTCAGGTCTACTCCCCTCCTTGGTAGCCCTGTTATAGCAGCAATTTTGTACACGCATCCTTGGCACCTGGTAGACACTTCTGATGTTGGCCAAGTGAATTAAGAAGTGATGGGGTACTTACTGTGGCTGTCCTGTAGCCTCTCCCTGGACATCATTGCCATTGGGAGCTAGCATGGCCCGTTCAAGCACTGCTTATTCTTGTTCCATTCCTCCTTTGGTTCCATCAGGCAGGACAAGAAGAATGGAGTAGCCACACACAAGGGAATGGAGGGCCTGGGGGGGCAAAGCCTGGGGACTTCTGAAAGGGAGAAGTGGCTTCTGTCACCTCCCTGCCTAGCTACCCCCTCTGTCCTGGCTGAGTCCACTGTCTTGAGTGACTCTCCCTTGACATGTCTTATACAAAGGTTTCAGAAAATCTTTAGGAATGTGTTTGATTAGGGCTAGCATACATCATCTGTTTCTAGTTCTATTCTAAGCAGCTGACTGAAAGCCACACAGGGAGGGCGGACATGCAGGGCTTGCTGCAGGGTGATGGGGAAGGTTCCCTGAGGTGGCGCTTTTGTTCAGCAGCATGAGTTACTCAGCTCAGTGAGTACCGTTGGGTGCCTGCTGTGTTTTCTAAGAAGAGTTTTATAATTTTAATGCTTACATGCAGGTCCTTGATATATTTTAAATTAATTTTTTTATATGGTGTAAACTAAGGAGTAAGGGCCCAACTTTATTCTTCTGCATATGGATGTCAAATTTTTCCAGCAAAATTTGTTGAAGAGACTGTCCTTGCTGTATTGAGCAGTCTTGGCATGCCTTTGAGGATGACCTGATTGTGTGCATGAAGGTATATTTCTGGCTGTTCTGACACGCTGATTTGTGTTTCTGTCCTTACACCAGCACTACACTGTTTTGGTTTCTGTAGCTTTGTGTTGAAATGAGGAAATGTGAGTCCTCCAACTTTGTTCTTTTAGAAAATTGTTTTGGCTATTCGGGGTTCCTTCATAGTCCATGTGAATTTTAGGATGGATTTTTCTGTTTCTCTGAAAAATGCCATTGGATTGTAACAGACACTGCATTGAATCTGTAAATCACTTCAGGCTGTATGAACATATAGAAATATTATGTTTTATATAACACAATAACACAACATATGTTTCCATTTTTTATTTTTTTAAAAATTGCTTTCTTTAATGTTTTGTAGTTTTCAGTGTACTGCTCCTTCACTTTCTTCATTGGGATTATTCCTAAATATTGTATTCTTTTCAATACTGTGATAAATGGAGTTTTTTTTTAAATTGAAGTAACATTGGTTAATAACATTACTTAAGTTTCAAGTGTACCACATTATAATTTGTTATCTATATACACTATAGGGTGCTCACCACCAGAAGTCTAGTTTACACCCATCACCATACACTTGTCTACAACAAGAACATGTCTAATAGAAGAAAGTAGGCATCTAAAAAAATGCATAGGGAAGGGTTTACAGAAATGACCAACTCAGCTAGTTAAAGTTTATTCCTAACTGCCCTCTCCCCACTCCAGGACTCTCCAGCTAACATCTGTTGATTCATGACTTGCTAACCAACTAATGTCCTTCCTTATCTCTGTAGCTGTGTAGAAATAACAAGATTGTATAAAAATGCTTTTTATGTTACAATTGGAGTTAGGCTTTGGATAGGAATCCACTGAGCAGGTGCTGGCAATTAATAAGTGTTACTTCCTACTTATAACCTCGATGTCCCATCTCTCTCTTCGAGAATCCTTTAACAGTGCTGATAACGCCAAGGTTGTAAGACAAAGGACCTGTAATACCAGTGGTCTGAAAATTCTTCCCTCCTTGAAGCCTCCCATCTGAAGCTCCTCCTCCCCATTCTGAGTCATAAGGCACACATGAAACCTCAGACAAGGGAATCACGCATCCCCTGCATGGACAATGCAGAGGTATATAAAGTAATAAATCTAACCAAAGTGAGTTCGTGCATGGAGTTGTTAACCATGTGCATTCCACCGGCCAATAAATTCTCCTTCCTTTAACAAAGTTGTCTGAGCATCCAAATTCTGTTAAGTGTTGCTTCCTGCAACATAATCTTTTACTAACACTTGGAATATGTATGCCCCTCTATATTTTAAAAAAAAATTGCACTCAATTTTATGTCTACTCCTCAGCATAACCTCATTACCATAACAGAATTGACCCTTCAGACTGTTTCCGTAGTGGCTGCACCAATTTGCAATCCCACCAACAGGGCAAGAAGTTTCCCTTTTCTCCACATCCTTGCCCACTTCTTGTTTGTTGATTTATTGATGATGATATTCTTACAGGTGTGAGGTGATATCTCACTGTGGTTTTAATTTGCATTTCCCTAATAATTAGTGATGTTGAACATCTTTTCATGTGCCTTTTGGCCATTTGTGTGTTTTGGAAAAGTGTCTATTCATGTCCTCTGCCCATTTTTTAATTGAATTTTTTTTCTGTTGAGTTACATGAATTCTTTATTTTGGATATTAATCCTTTATTAGAAATACCATTTATAAATATCTTCTCCCATTTGATTGGTTGCTTTTTGTTTGTTGATGGTATCTTTTGCAGAAGCTTTTTTGTTTAATGTACTCACATATATTTTTGTTTTTGTTTGCTTTGCTGGTGGAATCAGGTATACAAAAACTTCACTAAGACTGATGTCCATGCTGCTGTGTTTTCTTCTTTGCATTTTGTGGTTTCAGATCTTACATTCAAGTCTTTAATCTACTTTGACTTAATTTTTATGTATGGTGTAAGATGACCTGGTTTCATTCTTTCATTCTAGTTTCATTCTTTTGCAGGTGGCTGTCTAGGTTTCTCAATTCCATTTATTGAGAGTTTCCTTTCTTCATTCTATGTTCTTGCCTCCTCTGTTCTAAATTAGTTATTCACATATATATGGGTTTATTTCTGGGCTCTCAGTGCTGTTCTATTGGTCTCTGTGTCTATTTTTCTGTCAATAGCATACTGTTTAGATTACTGTAGCCTTGTAGTATAGTTTAAAGTTGAGGAGTGTGATACCTCTGGCCTTGTTCTTTTTTACTCAGGAATGCTTTGACTATTTGTGTTCTTTTATGGATCTACAGAAATTTTAGATTTTTTTTGTTCTCTTTTTGTGAAAAATGCCATTGGCATTTTGATAGGGATTACATTGCATCTGTCAATTGCTTTAGGTAATATGAACATTTTAACAGTCTTCATTTTATCTAATCCTTCAATGAACACATAATATCTTTCCATTTCTTTGTGTCTTCTTCAATTTCTTTCAACAGTGACCGTAGGTTCAGTGTACAGGTCTTTCATCTCCTTTGTTAAGTTTATTCCTAGGTATTTTATTCCTTTTGTTGCAATCATACATATTTTTTCATTTTTTCTTCAAAGTTTGTTGTTAGTGTATAGAAACGCACCAGAGTTTTGCATATTGATTTTGTGTCCTAAAACTTTACTCATTATTTCTAATATATATTTTTTGTAGAGTCTTTAGGGTTTTTATATATGAAATCACATCATCCACAAACAGTGACAGTTTTACTTCCTCTTTTTCAATTGGGATGTCTTTTATTTCTTTCTCTTGCTTGATTGCTCTAGCTAGGACTTCCAGCATTACAGTGAATAAGAGTGGTGAGAGCAGTCATCCTTGTCTTGATCTTAGAGGGAAGGCATTCAGTTTTTCATCAAGATGTTAGCTATGGGTGGGTTTGTCATACATGGCCTTTATTATATCGAGGTACTTTACTTTCATACTATTTTATTAAGTGTTTTAATCATAAATGGATGCTGTATCTTGTGAAATGCTTTTTCTGCATCTATTAATGTGATTTGTATCCTCTATTTGTGAATGTTAAACCAACTTTGTGCCCCTGGAATGAATCCCTCTTGATCATAATGTATAATCTCTTTAATGTTAATCATTTTAATTGATTTGATTTTCCTTAGGATTTTTTAAAATTAAAAATCATTGGGGTAATATTGATTAACAAAGTCAAATGAGTTTCAAGTGTATCATTCAACAGTAAGTCATATATATAGTGCATTATGTGTTCACCACCCAGAGTTAGATTTCCTTCTTTCACCAAATATTTGACCTCTTTTACCCCTATTTCTCTACCCCCTCCCCTCTGATAACCACTAAACTGTTGTGTGTCCGTGAGTCTCTGTTCGTTTGTCATGTTTATTTGTTGGCTTTCAGTTTTATATCCCACATGAGTGATAGCATATAGTTTTCAACTTTTTCTGTCTGACTTACTTCGCTTAGCATGATAATCTCAAGACCCATCCATGTTGTCACAAATGACAGTATATCATCTGTTCTTATGGTTGAGTAATATTCCATTGTATGTATCTCATCTTCTTTATCCAGTCATCTGTTGAAGGACACTTCAGTTGTTTCTTGGCCACCATGAGTAATGCTGCTGAGAACATCGGGGTACATATATCTTTATAGATAAGTGTTTTCAAAGTTTTGGGGTAAATAACCAGAAGAGAGATTGCTGGGTCATATAATAATTCTATTCTTAGTTTTCTGAGGAATTTCCATACTGTTTTCCATAGTGGCTGCACCAGTTTACATTCTCACCAGCAGTGTATACGGGTTCCTTTTTCTCCACATCCTCTCCAATAGTTGTTATTACTTGTCTTCTTGATGATAGCCATTCTAACAGGTGTGAGGTGGTATCTCATTGTGATTTTGATTTGCATTTCCCTAATGGCTAGTGAAATTGAGCATCTTTTCATATGTTTGTTGGTCATTTGTATGTGTTCCTGGGAGAAGTGTCTGTTCAGGTCCTCTGCCCATTTTTTGATTGGATTGTTTTTTTTGTTGTTGTTGTTATTGAGTCATATGAGTTCTTTGTATATTTTGCATATTAGGCCCTTATCGGAGGCATCGCTTGTACATATATTTTCCCATTCAGTTGGTTGTCTCTTTACCTTATCAACGATTTCTTTTGCTGTGCTGAAGTTTTTTAGTTTGATGTAGTCCCATTCATTAGTTTTGCTTTTACTCTCCTTGCTTTTGGGGTTAAATTCATAAAATCCTCTTTAAGTCCAAGGTCCTTGAGTTTAGTTCCTATGTTTTCTTCTATGCATTTTATTGTTTCACGTCTTATATTCAGGTCCTTAATCCATTGTGAGTTAATTTTGGTGTCTGGTGATAGACAACAGTCTAGTTTCATTCTTTTGCAGGTGGCTTTCCAGTTTTCCCAGCACCATTGATTGAAGAGGCTTTCCTTTCTCCACTGTATGTTTTTGGCTTTTTGTTGAAAATTATTTCTCTATGTAAACATGGGTTTACTTCTGGACTCTCAAATCTGTTCTACTGGTCTGTGTGTCTGTTTTTCTGCCAGTATCATGCCATTTTGATTATTATCACTTTGTAGTACAATTTGAAGTTGGGCAGAGTGATGCCTCCAACCTCATTCTTTTTTTCTCAGGATGGCTTTGGCAATTCGGGGTCTTTTGTGCTTCTATACAGATTTGATGATTTTTTCTGTTTTTTTTTTTTTTTTAAATGTCGATGGGATTTTGATGGGGATTGCATTGTCTGTATAATGCTTTAGGTAATATGATCATTTAAATACATTGATTATTCCAATCCAAGAACATGGAATATCTTTCCATTTCTTTGTATCTTTTTCAATTTCTTTTAATAGGGTCTTGTAGTTTTCATTATATAAGTCCTTCACATGTTTCATTAAAATTATTCCTAGGTATTTTATTTTTTTTGTTGCAATTGCAAAGGAATTATTTTTCCCACTTTTTTTTGACACTTCATTGTTAAGAGTATAGGAATGCTATGAATTTTTGAACATTGATTTTGTATTAAGAATCTTTGCTGTATTTGCTTATTTTTTCTAGTAGTGTTCTTATGGAGTCTTTAGGGCTTTCTGAATAGAGGATCATGTCATCCTCAAATAGTGACAGTTTGACATATTCATTTCCTATTTGGATGTCTTTTATATCTTTCTCTTGCCTGATTGCACTCAGTAGGACCTCCAATGTTATATTGAATAACAGTGGCTATAGTGGATAGCCTTGCCTTGTTATTAATCTTAGAGGGAAGGTTTTTAGTTGTTCGCCATTAAGTACATAGTTGGCTGAGGGTTTGTCATATATGGCCTTTATTATGTTAAGGTACTTTCCTTCTATACTGATTTGCTATGTGTTTTGATCATAAATAGATGCTGTAACCTGTTGAAGGCTTTTTCTGCATCTACTGATATGATTATATGATTTTTATTTTTAATTTGTTTAAGTGATGTATTACAATTATTATTTGCATAGGTTGGACCATCCCTGTGCCCCTGGGATGAAGCCCACTTGGCCTTGGTGTGTAATCTTTCTAATATGTTGCTGTAAAAATCCTATCTTATTTAGGATTTTTGCATCTGTGTTCACAAGAGATACTGGTCTGTAGTTTTCTCTTTTAGTATTATTTTTTTTTTTGACCAGGTTTTGGTACCAGGGTTGTTTGGCCTCATAAAATGAGTTAGAAAGTATTTATTTTTGGGAAGAGTTTGAGGATAATAGGTGTTGAATCTTCTTTGACTGTTTTGTAGAATTCACTGGCGAAGCCATCTGGTCCTGGACTTTCACTTTTTGGTGATTGTTTCAGTTTCCATACTGCTGATTCAGTTCTTGATTGAGTCTAGGAAGGTTGTATTTTTCTAAGTACTGGTTGACCATTTCTTCTAGGTTATTAAATTTGGTGTTATATACTTTTTCATAGTATTCTTGTGTGATCCTTTGTATTTATGCAGTGTCAGTCGTAATTTCCCCTCTTTTATTCCTGATTTTGTTTATTTGTATCCTTTCTCTTTTTTCTTTAATGAGTCTAGCCCTAGGTTTTCAATTTTATTAACCTTCCCAAATAACTAGCTCTTTTTTGCATTTATTTTTTCTGTTTTGTTTTGTTTTCAATTTTATTTAATTCTGCGCTAATTATGATTCTTTCCATCTGCTGACTTTAGGCTTCACTTATTCTTCTTTTTCTAGTTTTTTAAGATGAAGAGTTAGGTTGTTTATTTGAGCTCTGTTATCTTATTTTTGAGTTAAGCCTGTAATGATATTAACTTTCCTCTTATGACCGCTTTTGCCATGTCTCAAAAGTTTTGATATGTTGTACTATCATTATCATTCATTGTCCCTTCCCGCCGGACGACTAACGGGAGCTCTGACCAGGCGTGAGACTCCAGGAGACAATCTGCAAGAGAATGGGGGACAGGAGACACAAAGAGTGGAGGCAAGACAAAGTTCTGATCAAGCCTCAAAGTTTATTTTCACACAAGGGTATATATATTTTCAAAGAACAGAGGGAGGCAGGCATGGGGTGATCTGACGTGGCACTGTCAGCTGTTAATGGTCCGCTGGTAGGTGGTTAAGCAAACAGGATACCTTGGGTTGCAGGTAGCTGCAGTCATCTCCAGGCTTATCTTGTGTTTGCCCTTTTGGACTTTCCTAGGAGCCTAGCGAGACTTGTGAGACTTATGTTCAAAGGTTAACTTCTCAGTTAAACTTTCCTATGAGTTGGCTCCCAGCAATTCATTTCTATGTATCTCTTGATCTCTTTTTATTTCTTCTCTGAGCCAGTTATTTTTTAGTAGCATGTTGTTTAATTTTCTTGTATTTGTGATTCTGTCTGCTTTCTTTTACAGTTGATATCTAGCTTCAAAGCATTATGATCAGAGAATATAGTTGGTATGATTTCAGCCCTCTTATATTTGTTGAGTCTATCTCTGTGTCCCAGTATGTGGTCAATCCTTGAGAATGATGCATGTGCACTAGAGGAGAATATAGAAGCAGCTGTTTGGGATGGAAGGCTCTGTAAATGTCTGTTATGTCCAGTTTATCTAATGTGCCATTTAAAAACATTATTTCCTTATTGATTATCTGTTTGGATGATCTGGCTACATTTGACAGTGGGATATTTAGGTCCCATGCTATGATAGTGCTTGGGTGTTTTCTTCCTCTAATTTGTTAGAAATTGCTTTATATATTTTGGGGCTCCCTGATTGAGAGCGTAGATATTAATAAGTGTTATGTCTTCATGGTGTATGACTCCCTTTATTATTTATAAAGTGTCTCTCACTATCTTTCTTTACCTTTTTTATTTTGAAGTCTATTTCATTTGATATTAGTATCAGTACTCCCGTTTTTCTCTGAATTCTGTTTACTTGAAATAATTTTTTCCACCCTTTCACTTTGAGTCTATATTTGTCTTTGGAAATGAAGTGTGTCTCCTGGAGGCAGCATATGGTTGGGTTTTGTTTTTGATCCTATCTGTATCTCTGCACCTTTTCATTGGTGAGTTCATTCCATTTACATTTAGGGTGATTATTGAAATATGAGGTTTTCTTGTAGCCATTTTATGTTTTGCTTTCTGGTAGCTCAGTGTTTCCATTGCTTCCTTAATCTTGTGTTTTTGTTTTTGTTTTTTGGTTTGTTTGTTTGGTTTGTTTTTTGGTTGAGTTTTGTGGCTTTTCCCTCTGGTCCTTCTTGTTTTATGTTATATACTTCAGTTCTGAATCTTTGGTGTGTGGTTACCTTTACGAATGTGTAAAGGATAGTCATACACACACATACACACACACACACATACACACACACACACACACAGTCATCTATTTTCTTTTGCTCATGCTTTACCTCCATTCCACTTTCTGAATTTGGATCTTTGATCTTCCCCTTTTCTGTCATTGTTGTCTCAGTTTGTCCCTTTGTATGCTGAATGTTCATTACTATCTTGCTATAGCAAATCTCTTTTTATTGTTAAAATTTATAATGCCCTATTCTTAGTAAGGGTTGCATTCCTCTGATTCTGTCTGCTAGTCACCTTATTCCTAGTTGTGTATTTTTCTGTAATTTTGTTTTAGGTGAGCTGACTCCTTTCACTATTTCCTGTAATGCAGACCTCTCAGTGGAGAATTCCCTCATTTTTTGTATGTCTGGACAGGTCTTTATTTCTCCTTCATATCTAAAGGAGCTTAGCTGGATACATTATTTTTGGTTGGTAGTTTCTTTCATTTAATAGTTTGGATATTTGATTTCACTCCTTTCTGGCTTATAAGGTTTGTGCTGAGAAGTCCAAAGATAATCTGATGGGTTTTCCTTTATAGGTTACCATCTTCTTTTCCCTGGCTGCCATGAGAATTCTTTTTTCATTTATTTTTGATAATGTTAATAAGTGTCTTGGGAAAGGCATTTTGGGGATGAAATAATTAGGTGTTCTGTTGACTTCTTGAATTCCAAGCTCCAGTTCATTCTTTAGATTTGACAAGTTCTCGCCAACTTTTTGTCTGAAAATGCTTTCTAATCCCTGCTCCTTTTCCTCTAGTTCGAGAATGCCCATTATTCTTATGTTTCCTCTCCTGATGGTATCAGCTAGTTCTTGTATTTCTCTTTCATTACTCTTCATTCTTCGATTTCTCTTCTTCCTTCTGATTTGTTTCTAGATTTCTGTCTTCGATATCACTGATCCTTTCCTCCATTTGGTTGACTTTGTTTCCCAAGCTAGTTATTTCATTCCTCATCTCTTTCAGTGTGTTCTTCATCTCCAGAAATTCTGTTTCATTCTTTTTAAGGATTTCAGTATTCTTGCTAAAAAACTGATTCTGCTGATCTAGTTGTCTTTTCAACTCATTGAGTTTTTCCAGAAGGACCATCCTGAATTTTCTGTCATTTAAATTGCATATTTCTATGTCTTTCAGCTCATATTCTGGGGATTTTTCTCTTTTTTTCTGAGCTGCTTTATTATCTTAGGTGTCCATTGTATTTAATGGAGTATTTCTCTGCCTGGGGATTAATGGAAGTGTATTCTGCTTTATTTTTTTCCCCCAGAAAAAAATATTTATTATATAAAGGTCTCTCTTTAGCCTGTTGCTAAGAAGGCTTTTGTCTTTTGGTTTCTAGTAGGTGGCATCTAAGCCTCTTGGATCCCTGCTTTATGAAAAAGTCCTAATAAAGCCTTTTTTCCCCTTACAAATATTCAATCATAATCACCTTTTTTTCCCCTTATAAATATTCAGTCATAATCACAATCATTCTCAGTCCCTGTCAATGTTAGCAAGAGTTTCGGTATCATTTGTTCAGATTTCCCTGAGGCTGTGCCATGTTCAGTCTTGGTGTATATGGGGGGAGGGGTTCTCTGGGTTGAGGGAGTGAGTGCTGTGGCTCAGCCTCGTATTTTGCATCTGCGGCTGGTAATAATCAATTGTTATTCCTCTGCCATCTCCACTTCTCTGCCTTCTACCCTGGTCCCTGGGTACTGCCGCTCTGTGGAGCTCACAACTTTCTCAGACAGATTTCCTCAGGGAACCCTCCATACCTTTTCCACTCCCCTTCTTCCTGCTGGGAGCTCCAGCTGCAAGAGATAGCTTCTTTGTTTCTTTCAGCCTACCACCGGACTACTGGTGTATTGACCTGTGGTAGCTCTTATGCTCAGATCCCATACTCAGATGTACTGGTGTGTAGGTTGGGTGTTTTTTGTTGAGTTTTAGATGTTCAGCTTGTTGTTGTTTCAAGAGGAGAGATCTGGGGACATTTCTCACTCTGCCATGTTTCTGACGTCACTTCCATGATTTCTTTAAGTTAAAATAAACTTTTCAGCCTTGTTATTTCTTCTTCTGTGACTCCCATAATGTATATGTGTGTATGTATGTTTGTGTATACATACATACATACATACATACATGTATACATACATATATATGCTTTATGGTGTCTTATAAATCTTGTGGGCTTTCTTACTCTTTTTCATTCTTTGTTTTTCTGTTTCTCTTCTAACTGGCTAATTTCAGATTACCTGTCTTCAAGCTCATTGACTTTTTCTGCATGATAGTGTCTGATGTTGAAGGTCCCTGTTGAATTCTTCAATGCAGTTATCATATTCTTCAGCTCTAGGAATTTTTCTTTTGATGGTTTATATTTCTGTGTTGAATGTCTTTTCACATTATTTTCAAATTTTCTTTTCCATTTGTATGTTTTTGTAGTTAAGCTTTTTAAAGAGGATTATTGTGAATTCGTTGGCATCTCATAGATCTTTTTTTTTTCTGTTCAGTTATTGTAGCTTCATTCAATTTCATTCATCATGTTTACCTGATCCTTTACAGTACTCACTTTCTTAGGTTGGTATTCGTGCATTTGTATAAGCTGTCTTTTCTTCCAGACTTCACTGGTTTGCTTTGTCAGAGACAGTTCTTTCTGTTTAGGTCATCTTGGGGTCTCAGATATGCTCATTGATAGTGTACTTGGGCAGATGAGGTTTGCTCTCAGGGTATCGTTTTGGGTGAGGCCGCTGCCTTAGCTCTGAAGTCAGGTGACAAGCAGTCATACTGGCTGAGAATAGCTAGGTAGGACAAATGGCTTGGTTCCCTGTTCAAGCAAGGCTGAAGGATGGGCTCCATCCTTCATGGTTGCCTGGGCTTTCAAGGATGGTTGCCTGGGTTTTCCTGTCTGGCTTCCTAGATGCTTGGCATTGGGTATTGTACTCAGAAGTAAGCAGGGCTATGAATTAACTTTCCTGCTTGAGTGAGACACCAGAATGGGCCCCATGGCTAGCTTGGCTTGTTTTTTGGGGACCCAAGTCAGGTAGGACTGTGCGCTGAATTACTTGGTTGGATAGGGCCACCGATTTTGCTCTGCAGACAGTTGTGCTCTGTGCTGAATACCACTGTTAAGTGCAGTGGTAGAGTGGTCTGTGGAGTTTACTGTATGCATTGGGTAGGTTTCCTAAAGGCTGTTTTCCACAGTGGGTGGGGCTGTGAATTGGTTTTGCTGCCCAGACAGGACCAAGATGGATTTTTATCATTTGAAGGTTTACTTGGTTGTTGTAAATGTTCATCTGCTTTCAGAGGTCCTACAGAGTCGTTTTAGACAGCTTCTGGTGGTTTTCCTCAGCACTTCTGCATGGGTGAGAGCATGGGGTGAGAGCATGGAGTTTCCCACTTCCCTGTTTTGCTCATGTCCCTCTTGTTTCTTTAAATTTTTAATTTCCTATTACATATTTTTGTTTCTATATATTCTTTTAAATTTATTTGGTTCCTTTCTTATTTGTTTGGTATTGTTTATTTGGTATTTTGATAGTATTTTTTTTTTGTCGTTCATTTTTTTTAGGTCTTTTTTTTCCTTTGTGATTTCCTTTAGGTTTATTTTCCTTTGTGTTTTATTTTTATTTTTATTTTTATTTGCTGCTGGACTTTTTGTTTTTCAAAATTTTGTTTGGTTCTTTTTTTTTTTACCTCTTGTTGACCTTTTTATTTCTTTTTAAATTTCTTGTTTCTTGCTCATGCTTTTTCTTGGCGCTGATTAAACATACTTATTTCATATTTTTCTCATATGTATAGTATCTAGTTTCTGTGGGTCTGAAACTAGATGGTGCTTTTGTTCCCTTGTTTATTTTGCAGCATTCCTTTTTCTCTGATTGTCAGTTTATGCTCTTTGAAATTGTTCTCAGTGGAGGTCTTTTAAAGTCTTGTTTGGGATATATTACTCCCAAGAGGTTTTTGTTTGTCTCCACTATTCCCTGGGGGCACTACCAGTGAAGGTCACTTTCCATTTAAATTTTCACTTGAGGTTATTGGGACCACTAAGAAATGTGAATTGACCTCATAAACATACAAGGTTAAAAATTCTTAGGCGATCCCTGCCCTCTCCATTCCTATGTAGTGGTGTTTGCTTGCTGGCCACTTCTATACAGTGGGACTGTTTATCATTTCTACTTGTTTCCTGGTGCAGCTCTGCAGGGTCTTCACACAGACCTGTCCTATTAGCCCATTGTGTAGGTCTGCTTCAGTCTCCTCTAGTCTCTGCATTTTATGTTGTTCTCAGAATGGAAGCTCAGTAGCACCAGAAAGATGAGAGCTCCTGAGGGTAAATGCTCGCTAATGAACTAACGTTCCTTTTTGGGTTGTTTATCTTTTTATCATTGTTTTGTAGGAATTCTTTATATATTCTGGACACTAGTTCTTTCCTGTTTATATGTATTTTGAATATCTCATGACAGCTATTTGTTGTTTTCAGTGCTTTGTTGTATAAATGTTATATTAGTTACCTTTTGCTGCATCACAAATTACCCCACAACTTAGAACCTTAACACAACATTATCTCTATGTTTCTGCCAGTTAAGAATCTAGGTGTGACTTAGCTGAGTTCCAGTGGCTCATCATCTTTTGAGATTGCATATTGTCAGCAAGGGTTGTGGTCTCCTCTGAAAGTGTGATTGGGAGGAGGTGTCCCTCAGTGTTCAGTCATTGTGGTTGTTGAACTGAGGGCTCAGTGCCCTTTGGTTCCTGGCCAGGGACTTCCCTTGGTTCCTGGCCCCATGGGCCACTCCCGTGGGAAGCTCAGAAAATTGTAGCTGGGTGCCCATGGAGTCAGTCAATTATGGCACGGGAGAGTGAGCGAGCACAAGGTGGGGCCCTTCTGTTTGTAGCCCAACCTCAGAAGAAATAGCTCACCATCTTTACCACATTGAGTTTGTGAGAAGTCAAAAAGCCCAGCCTCCTCAGGGGAGAAAATCACAGAAGGTGTGAACACCAGGGGTCAGGAGCTTTGGGGACATCTTAGAGACCACCCACCATGGATTTGCTGGAAGTTCCATGTAGTTCATTTCACTCATCTTCAAGTTTTTGTGTTTTCTACAAGAAAGGCTTTCTTGTTCTGTACTCATTAGTATACTTTAAACATTTAATAGTTTTGCCTTTTCACAATTAGTTCTTAATATATCAAGGGCTTCACTGTCTTATATAGTAGCCACCAGCCAGCCACATGTGACTATTTAAATTATACTTAAAATTACATAAAGTTAAAAATCCAATTTCTCAGTCATACTAGCCACATGTCTATCACATGCTTGATAACCATGTGTGGCTGATGGCTGCCATGTCAGGCAGCATTGGTGATAACGTTTCCCCCCTCAAGTAGGTTCTAGTAGTGGTGCTGACTGGAGCAGTTGTCAGTCAGGGCACAGTTTGTCCCCAGGGGACACTTGGCAAAGCCTGGAGGACTTTTTGTTTTCACAACTAGAGGGATGCTTCTTCTCCTGGTATTTGGTGGGTAGAGGCCTGAGATGCTTCTACTATTAAACATCCCATAATACATGGGACAGCCTCTCACAACAGGACTCATCCAGCTCCAAATGTCAGTAATGCCAGCGTGGAAAACTCTGCTCTAGGGTGTATCCTGTTGTGAGGTGACAGAGCTCGTTCTGTTTTCCTCTGACTAGTGATTTGGCTAGACACCATTTCTTGTATGTACTTGGCCCATTTCCACTGGTTTGTGGTGAACATTAAGCTAGAGACGTTTTCCCTTAAGTGGTAGAGAAGGTCTTATTGCCTTGCTAGTTAATGTGCAATTTCTAAAAAATCGACTTCTGTTATCTTACAGATTCTTAGATTCTGCACGTCAAGACAAACGTGTTTCCATTTCATCATGGCTTCAGCCTCAAGGTAGGAGTGCTGTTTGATGGGGGGCTTCACACAGGTAATTACTCCTTTGTTTTTGAAAGGCCAAGCCCATGATAATTTTAACCATTCATCCTGCTGGTCTCACTAAGTCTTAGGTGTCTAGGAAGCAAAAAGGAGGAAGAAAGAAGAGGGGTTGGAGAAGGTTAGAGGAAAGACAGGTAGACAGGGAGTATGTGGTATCCGGTGTGACTGTGAGGCTGCTGTGTCTGCCCTTGATGGAAAAAACATGGTTTACATTGAAGACAGAAGGCACACCTCCCCGCAATCTCTACCACCCGTGGGGCAAAACAGCTATGTGTCAAGGGCGTTTGGGGCCTGGGGGCAAGCGGCAGGTGGTAAGGTGAGGCTCACAGGGGCCCTGGCTGGGTTAAGCTGGGGGATGAGGGAAGGCAGCTGCTGCTCTGACCCCCATCTCAGTGTGCACTCTGTGGTAGGGCTTCAGCCTTCCTCCCCCTCGAAAGCGGAGCTCCCTTCCTGGCCCGTGTAGAGCTCAGAGTGCTCAGAATGGGGACTTGGCCCCAGCACAGACATGAGCTTGCAGCAAGTATGTAATGCATCTCACTCCAGACATGGAGGGCAGGTCTGCAAACAGGCTCTGTGCTGAAGCCCATGCCTCCTTCTGGGCTCTTTACATGGAGAGGTGCGCAAACAGCAGCAGTGGGCCTACTGTCCCTATGCAGCCCATTTTCACAACCAGAGTGCCGTGTTTGACCTCTAGCATCCTGCGTCCCCTCACCCCCCTTTGGGTTTCCTATGACAGTCACACACATCCAGTGCTGTTGAGGGCCTCTGCAGCCTGTGGGGCCTGCTGCCACCTCAGCTCTCCTCCCTGCACTGCACCTGTAGCCTCACTTGTGTCCTTGCTGTTGGCAGGTACCATTTCTCTTCAGGCACAGAGCCTGTGCCGCTGGTTCTTTCTTTGCTTGGGCCACCCTGTCCCCAGGTGTCTGCAAGCCTCACTCCCTCGCTTGCAGACCATTCACCCTGTGAACCTTCATTTACCCTTTGTCTGAGTAGCATCCCAGTCCTCTCCTTGGCTGCATTTTCCATCCTCATCCAGGATGGCTGGCCTTCATCATCACCCAGTGCCATTTAGCAGGTCACTTGCTTGTTGATCTGACATCTGTCTCCTCCACTCAGAACAAGTCCTGGGCAGGTGGGCTTGGAGGGTGTCCACCCCCCACCTCTGGGCAGTACCTGCTCATGAAATAGTATCTCTTGCAGTCCATTAAGTTCCCATGGGTCCAGGGAGGGGGTTTCTGTGTTTTCCAGTGGCATTAGGTCTGTACTGCAGTGAGTGTGCAGTGAAATGTCTGGTGTGGATGCTTTATCTGAAGATCTGTCTGGGCCTGTTCAGATCCAGAGCTTGGATAACGAGAGTTCACCTAGCGAGAGTTCAGCTAGTGAGAGTTTGAGAATTTGGAGAGTGGAGACACTTGTATTTGCCAAATGAATACGAGAAAGGGAAGAGATGGGTGAGACAGCAGCATGAAGCAGAACTGTTGGGGCCACTGAGTCAGGGGACATCCGTGGAGATCACTTTTGTGGCCCAGGCTTCCCATTGGTGGTTACTGTTATCCGGGTGATGATGGTGGCATCTGGACTCACCAGGACATTTATTTAAGAAGAAAGGAAGTGTGGAATGCCTCTTTAGAAGGCCTCCCATCATTAAAATAGTTTAAATAAGTGTTTGTTTGGGAATTTACTTCCTGGGCGCTGTTCCTAGGTTGCAGGTCCTAGCCGCTGTTCAAGCCCAGGTGTTTTGCAGTGGGGGCGGTATGCTAACAGGGCATCATTCTGTTTCCTGTTACTGCAGTGGCTTCACTGCTAGTGGAGGTTCCAGCCTGAAATACACAAAGCTACCTGAGGTTCTGAGCACTCTGGAGGATGGGTCTGGCCATCAAAGAAAGGAAATCTTCATCGCCCCACCTGACAGTGACATGGGGGACTTCACTGATGAAGACTCGGGGGATGAGGATGGCTAGCCAGGTGCCCAACTGCCCGGTCATGTGCTGCCTGCCTCTGTTTTGCCCGAGGATGATGGCAGTTGGGGTGAGGAGGACCTGCAGCTGCTGCTGCCCTTGAAGAGACGGAGGGCAGCTGGGCTGCAGCAGGTCTGGACCAAGAGGGACATCCGGCCGGACTTCAGCAGTTGGCCAGTGTCAGATCCACATATGGAGCATCTCAGGAGCCAGGACCTGAGTCCTGTAGGCCTCTTCGAGTTATTTTTTGATGAAGGAATGATTAATTTTATTGTTAATGAAACCAATCGTTACGCTTGGCAGAAAAATGTCCATCTGGGTCTCACGGCCCAGGAACTGAAGTGTGTTTTGGGCATTCTGATTCTGAGCAGGTACGTATCTTATCCCAGGAGGAGGATGTTTTGGGAAACTTCTCCCGATACGCATCACCATCTTGTGGCAGAGGCCATCAGGAGGGACAGGTTTGAGCTGATCATCTTGTACCTGCATTTTGCGGATAACAGCGAGCTGGACCACAGTGACAGGTTCACCAAGGTGAGGCCTCTCCTCATGAGGATGAACCGTAGTTTCCAGCAACATGCACCCTTGGATGAATTGTACAGCTTTGGCGAGTCGTCGTGTGAGTACTTTGGGCAGAGCGGGTCTCGGCGGCCCTCGGGGCGGTTGGGACGGCTGGGCTGCCGGGTCTGGTGTGGTACCACCAGCAGCAGCTACCTGGTGTGGTTTGAGCCCTCACAGGGCATGCTGTTCACCAGGCCAGGTGGTGGCCTGGACCTGGGCACCAGTATGGTGTTGAGGTTTACAGATGCACTGCAGGAGCGTGGCCGGCTACCCTACCACATCTTTATCGACGAGGTGTTCACAAGTGTCAAACTGATGTCCATTTTAAGGAGAAGAAGGGTTAATGCCACAGGAACTGTGTGCAAATATAGGACAGAATGCTGCCCCCTTAAAGATTCCAAAGAACTGAAGAAAATGAAGAGGGGTTCGTTCGATTACAAAGTGGATGAGTGTGAGGAGATTATCGTGTGCCGCTGGCGTGACAGCAGTGTGGTCACCATCTGCTCCAACGCTGCTGGCATAGAGCCAGTGAGGTTGAGCAGGTGTCCTGGAGGCACAGCTGGGGCGTGGGGCCAGGTCCACCTGCCATGCCTGTTGCAGCTGTACCAGGAGAAGGTGAGGGGCGTGGGCCGCATGGACCAGAACATGGCCAGGTACAGGGTGCAGGTCCAAGGCACCAAGTGGTACTCCAGCTTCATGGGCTATGTCCTGGATGCCGCCCTCAACAATGCATGGCAGCTGCATCGGGTCTGCTGCGGCGATGCGCAGGTGGACCTCTTGGCCTTCCGCAGGTACGTGGCCTGTGTGTACCTGGAGAGTAACGCCGACATGTTGTCTCAGGGAAGGTGTGGCTGGCGGCTGGAAACCAAGAGCCGCTTCAACATGATTGGGCACTGGATTGTGCACCAGCACAAGAGGACCCACTGCGCACTCTGCCACTCGCAGACCAACACTCGCTGCGATAAGTGCTAGAAGGGTGTGCATGCCAAGTGTTTCCGGGAGTACCACGTCTGGTGATGTGCGAGCAGGGGGAGCCTGGTATCTGGCAAGAGTGAGATGTTTAGCCATTGGAGGACTTACGTTCCATTTTTGTTGGGAAAAAGAGACCTGAACCCATGATGAAGAATGATGTATTTTCTCTCCATCTCCATGTTTGTTATTCTCTGTTATACCTACATGTAATATAAACAAGTATTTATATTAGTAACCACAAATGTTTGTAAATCTGTATTTTATACTGTTATTTATTTCACCTTATGAGCCCCTTTTTATTCAAATAAAAATCTTGCTTTGGAATATAACTAGGTCCTAGTCAGGACAATCAAATGTAATCAAATCCTTTGGAGAAACTTTTCATGAACAGTAAAAAGGTTCCACTGTTGTGTTCTATCAATTAAAATCTAAGATATAGGCAGTAGTATATAAGAATTATGTCAATATGATGGATATCTTAATCACATTTATTACACTTTAATCCCATGCTGTCAAACTGTCCAGGCATAATCTGCCACGAGTTTATCTAGAGGGCTAGATTTATAGTTTGTATGTTCTTGATAAAAATATTTTCTCAATACATACATATTCTCATGTGGAATCAATTTTTATAGTGTGAAGTAGGAATCTTTTTTACCCAAAGTGGATGGTTTGCATTACTTATTAAAAGTTATATATATTTCCCCACTGATTTAAATTCTATCTTTATAAATTGCTGGAGTTTGGGGGAAAGTATTGAAATACAGGACATAATTTAGATTGGAAAACCTAGTGGAATACATTCCAGAAAAATAAAAGAAACACATGTAAAAGTTTGGTTGGACCTATCAAAAATCAAAGAAACATGTTGAATATCTTTATTTGGAAAAGAACTTTATATAAGCGCAAATTAAAAAGCATCAGTATATTTGGCTGTATAAAACAGTTAAATTGACATTATCAGAATTAAAATGCAAAGAAATTGAGAAAATATATTCCAAGATGAAACAAATGAGTGGTAAAGATGAATATGAGGTTCTACTTTAGTGACAATAAAATGCAAAGGAAAATAATTATTATACATTATTTTCTCATCAGATGAATTTATTTATACATAATACTGTTGGTGGGGTATAGAAAGATGACAGAACAATGCAGTACCTGGAAGAGTGTAAATCTGTACAACCATTCTAAAGGCAATTTAAAGTCTATCCAAAATCCTAAAAAATGTTTAAGCACATGTTTAGTTCACAGTGATATAAATAAATAAAAAGGGAAGAAGGGACATAGCTTTTCTTCAGTAAAGTATTAATTAATAACCTTAGGGTGGAAATAAAGTACTCTTTGGCAAACACCACACATTATACGTGTACATTCTGAGAAATACATCACTAGGTGATTTTGTTGTGCAAACATAAAGTGCACTGACGCAAACCTGGATAGTGCAGCCTACTCTGTATACTGCACCTAGTCTGTATACTGACACTGACATCCTGTACAGCATGTTACTGTATAAAACAACATGAGATTTAATCACACACAAGAGACAACGATGGATTGAAGAAGCATAGTAAGTATGAGATGAGGGTGCTGGCAGTGTGCACAGCTACCGTTTTACAGCGCTTTATAGGAGTATGTTCTAAAAGTATAGTATAGTAAATACATAAACCAGTAACAGTCATTATTATTGTATATTATGTACTGTACATAATTGTATGTGCTGTTTGATAGTATGACAGGCAATGCAGTAGTTGTGTGTTTACACCAGCATCACCACAAACACATAAGGAATGCATTGTGCTATAACATCCGGATAGCTACGATATCAGTAGGCAATAGAAATTTTTCAGCTAATCTTATGGGACCATCATCATATAGACAATCTGTTGACTAAAATTACATTATGTGGTTTGTGATTGTAACAATTTTGCAGGGAGAACTATTAGTGGATGCTAAAGTTCATAGGGCAAAGCATCTCACCAGATACTCAACAGTTGCAAAGGGAATAAACAGAAACTCCTTGGTGGAGAAATGAGGTGGACACTGCTTCAGGCAATCCAAGGTAACAAGACATAGAAACATGCTGTGTGCATCCCCTACCTGCTAGATATGGTGCACTCTGGCATTCCTGCCAGAATGTACAGACTAAATTCCAAGTCATGAGAAGACCGAGGGCAGACTCCAATTGAGGGTCATTCCACAAAATGGTTGTCTAACACTGGTGGTTTCAAGGCTATATAAAACAATGAGAATAAGGACCTGTAGATAATTGGACAAGAACAGGAGGTATGACAAAGGGCAGTGTGCAATCTGGCCTGGGTGTCACAGAAATGGTTTACAAAAGTGACAAGAGTGGGAGAATTGATAAAACTTGAATATTCAAGTCTGTAGATTAGTGTATAATATTTTATAGGCATTAATTTGCTGGCTTTGATAACTGTGTTATGGTTATGCAAAGGTGTCAGCATCTGGGGAGGGTGGGTAAAAGAAATTCTATTACTGGGGAATTTTTGTATGTTTAAAATGCTTTTAAAATGAACATTAAAAAAATATTTATATCTTGGTTCACTATTTCCATCTTTAGAAATCAAGCCTGGGAACTCTAAAACATTTGTCCTAAAGTTTGTTGAGCATTTTCTTTCTAATTTTTCAGTTTTCATTTTCTGTATCATGATGATCCAGAAATATTAGATACTTGCTAGATATTTTTACCTTACTACTGATGGTCCAAATAAATTAATTGAAATGATTGTGAAATTAGGCTGTAAAGCTTCCAGAAGCTACAGAATGGGCAATGGTGACTCCTTTCTTAACAGCTAACAGAAATATTACTCCTGGGACAGATGAGTAGTCTAAGGTCGTAACAGTATCAGGAGAATGTGCAGTGTTTCCCAGGTCACTACCTGAAGCCAAAACTCACATTCAGTAGAAGCCTGTATGGACCACATCAAACATCACATCTGGCTTCCAGGCTAATTGACATTCCTTGTTGGAATATTCTGAAAGGAAGACTTTAAGGTACAAAATGAAACTATAGGTGGTCACCACCCCTACAAGTGGGGAAACACTTGAATAGATCGTCTGCCTTGTCTCCTCTAGTACGACAGAACCATATGCATCTTGTAAGTGAAAAGGATATGAAAGTTGTCCTGGTATTCTGGGTACCATTTCAAATACCTTTCTAGTTGCTAGGGAACTGAACACAATCAAATATTCAGTACACTAGACCATGCAGGGTTGGAGAACTCTGAAGTTCTTAAAGCCATGAAAATGACATTGTCTACAAGACTTTCTTGACTGCTGGATAGGTAATTATGTCTTTTAAAAATGTGACAAAACAAAATTTATCATTTTTAAATGAATAATTTAGTAGTGTTAAATACAGTCACATCCTTGTGCAAAAGATCTCTAGAAATTTCTCATCTTGCAAAACTGAAGACATACACCAAATGAACAACTGCCCATTCATCCCTCTTCCACCCCTGGCACTCACTATTGTACCTTCTGTTTTTATGAGTTTGATCTCTTTAGGTACCTGGTACAAGTGGAACTATCTCTTTGTGACTAGCTTTTTTCACTTGGAATATTGTTCTCAAGTTTCATCTATTATAGCATGGGATGGAATTTTCTGTTTTAAGGCTGAATAATATATCATTGTATTTATATAATACATATTCTTTATCTCCATTGATGGGCACTTGGATTGCTTTTGTCTCTTGTCTATTTTGAATAATGCTGCAGTGAACACAATTATGCAAATATCTCTTCCAAATCCAGCTTTCCATTCTCTTGTATATAAAGTCTACAGAGTGGCTTTGATCTCCTGCCAGGATCACAGACTGATGGGACTGTTGGTGGTCAAGTGAGGCTGGACCTGTTATATAACTGATGCTCTGTCGTCTTTGGACTAATGTGTTGAGAGCCATTCTTGCTGAATGCCCTTCAAACAGGGTTAAAGTTGCCTGCAAGCTAGAAGTTTGCAGAGCAGTGGGCTCTGAACTGAAGGAGGAAGTTTGGCTTAATGGATAGTCTTTTGCAGAAGGAGGAAGTTTGGCTTAATGGAAAGAGTTGAACATTCCTTGACCCAAGGAATAAGAAACGGAAAACAGGAACAAGGATGTTTTGAGAGAACTTATGTAAATGTTAGCAATTGTTTGCATATGTGTGGGTTTTGTTTTTCATGCATTTCCAAGGGTATAAATACGCTGTGCAAAATAAACTTGGGGCACTCAGTATTCACTGTTAGCCCTCCCAATTCTTTTCTCTCTCTCTTTTTTCCTTAATCCTCACTCCCCATCTCAGGAACTGTTTGATCTTAGCCAGCTGGCTCCGGCACTAATGTCAACAGGCCTGCCACTGGAGGCATGAATAAGCATGTCTCCTATCAGGTTCCTGGGGGAACAAGACTACCTCTGGACTGCAGCAGATCTGAGCTGGTAGCGGGTGATTGTGTGGTTTCTGGGTACACAGTCAACAATTACAACAGTGTACATTTTTTAAAAACATTTTCAAGTAGAGTTGAAATTTAATATTTAATGCTAATTTTGGGTGTACAGCATCGTGCTGAGACATATAATTTATGAAATGATCCCACTGAGTAGTCTAGTACTCACCTGGCACAATACTTAGCCATTACAATATTATTGTCTGTAGTCCCTCTGCTGTACTTTATATCTCTATGATTACTTTCTAACTGCCAGTTTGTACTTCTTAATCCCTTCATCTTTTCCATCAATTTAGAAGATAAGGTAGCAAAAAACACCCGATCAGGATAGCAGAAAGAAAATAAAGTAAAGATAGTTTTAAGGGACTTCTGGGACAACATCAAGTGTACTTCAAAAAGTTCTAGAAAAAGAAGAGTACTAGAGAAAAGAGGAAAGCAAAAGATTGAGAACCTATATTTAAAAGTGGCAGAAAATGTCCGTAATCTGATGAAGGAAGTAGACATACAAACACAGGGAGCACTAGAGTCCCCAAACAAGTTGAACTCAAAGAGGCCCACACCAAGACACTTTATAATTATGATGCCAAATATTAAAGACAATGAAAGAACCTAAAAGCAATACAAAAGCAGTTAACTACTAAGAAACTACTATAATACTGTCAATTGATTTCTCAACAGAAACTTCCCAGGCCAGAGGGAATGACAAAATATTCAAAGTGATGCAGCTTTCTGCCTGGCAATGGTGGATTTTAGAGCCTGGCTATTCCCCCCGCCCTCCTCGAGCTCACTTTCCCACACCTCCCCAAAGCTCACTGTGAACCCCAGCACTGCATCTGGATTTGGGGGCAGTACTGGAATAACAGGAGCTCTTCAGAAAAATCAGACCCCCAATGATCTTCACATTCTCACATAGGGGTGGAGCTCTGTGACTGAGGTGACCTGGTCACAGTGGAGGTAGACACCTCCCCAGGAAAAAAAAGGGAAGTTTTAGCTACAAGGCAGAGATCCAAAAGCCTGGGTTCCACTTACTAGAAATC